>VDFB02346914.1:0-61870 GCA_007258455.2 Sequoia sempervirens | reverse complement strand
TTAAAATGTTAAAGTAATGTGGAAAAGGTATGGTTGAGCGTGGGGTTTTGGAGGGAAAAGTTTTTTTAAATGGTGGTTGCCCTAATTCCTCCCTCCACTTGTATTTAATCAGCTATTGAGCTCTCATTTGAATATGGAGGATTTGACAACTTACAGAGACTCTGTTGGATTGTTACCAAAATTTAGACATTGCTCCTTCAGTTGCTGGTTTCGCTGGTGAAAGACCCACCCTAGCTGGTTGGAGTGATTCTACCTCAGGAATCACCATTGTTTCAGAAGATTGACCATTCTAGGGTTTATAATATGAAGATTTTCTTAGTTTATTGATGTGGGTTCAAAGATTTTGGTGTGCTTGTTGATTTGCTTCATTTGGGTGATGATTAGAGGTGTTAAAGACGCTTTAATAGAGGTCTGATTTACATTTCCAGAATTCTGGAAACTCACTTTTCACAGTGGCTGGAAGTGAGCCAAATTGTTCATAGCTCTGTGGGTGATCGAGGACTCGTTCTAGGTATTGTTGCAAAGGAATCCCCACAGCTAGGCACCACATTTCAAGTATTCATTTGCATCTTTTGGTGGAGTTCTGATTTTAGGGAGAAAATCACCCCTCCTCGGGAGTCGTGCCACTTGGGAGTTGTGCATAATCAGGTCTGCTGTTGTATAGTCCTGCAATCTGCCTTCTACAGCATTCATGCAGCTGTCTGTTGAAGATTAAGAGCTTTGGTTGGTTGGCCTACATCGCAGCTTGGTTTGGGTGCATCATTTGAATGTAATGCTGCTCATTTTATGTCTGTAAGAGCTTCATTTGGGACTGTTATCAGGTCTGCAAATTATTTTAATAAGTCTGGTTTCATTGAATGTTATCATCAATATATGTTGTAATGATGCAATATGAAGATAATGCATTTTCATGGTTGATTTCCTTCATTGCTATGTTATGAATGAATGTCATGTTATGTTGCAAACACTTGAATGCAAAACAAACCCGCACTTCACATTACACTCAGCAAATCAAATCAAAAAATAATCAGGGGTGGTCATTACAATGGTATCAAAGCTGGCTTTCCTGCCAGCCTGTTGGTGTATGAATTTCTATTGCAAACTTTCAACGATTGCATGTCATTTTTTAGTGGCAAATCATGGATGACAGAATGTGCAAAACCAGATTTATATCAGTTTTGCCAATTAGGTATAAAACTCGAGGAACCAACCACATCTATTGAAAGGGACACTCCTTTGCACATTAGAAGAAGCAGAGAAATGTTTATCCAAGGTAAATCAGTCTCCCTCTAGCATGATAAATTTTTTGATGAGACCATTGATTGACTCAATGGGAAATCTAGAACTTTTGAAACACCGTGATGAGAAGGTCGGACTATTAGTGATCACATGCATCAGCGAAATCACACGGATAATTGTGCCAAAAATTCCATAAAATGATGACATCATGAGGACAATGTTTCAATTGATTATAGAAAATTTCCAGTAGTTAGATGAAATCAGCAATCCCTATTTTGCTAAGAGGGTTATTATTCTTGAGACAGTTGCAAATGCTAGGTTGTGTGTCTTGATGTTGGATCTTGGTTGTCATGATCTTATTGTGAAGATGTTTTAGTACTTCTTTTTAACCAACAGGGGGTCACATTCTAGTAATATTGTTGTTGCAATGCAAACAATCATGACAATAATCATAAATGAGAGCGACAACATCCCTCAACCGCTTTTATTAATATTGCAATATTATATGTACGAAGGTGGATGGATGATAACAACAAGTGCGAAAGCATTAGCACAACAAGTGGTTGACCAATCTCATAAGTTGAAAATCATACTTTGCTAAGATGATAGCTGATCCAAAGAAAGACTTACAAAAAGAGGAGTTCAAATCAAAAGTTGTTGATGACAAGAATGCCATACCTCATGACAGGTGTTTGACAAAACCCTAGGTTGACTCCTTGGAAGCACATGCATCTATACATATTGAGGATGTGTGCAATGAGATTGACAATACTGCAGCCTTGAATACTCCTTTAGAGCTATCCAGTGAAGTTGTAGACACTAGTACCAAGATTGGCATCATTGAGATCATTAATACATCTTCAAATGACGGTCTTATTGAAGGCAAAATGGATGAAGTTTTTGAAACAGCTACACATGATGATTCTTTATCTCATTACAATGATGGTGACACAGGTGGCTTCTGGTTCGATTACCAAACCCAGCTTATGGAGAGAGATACTTATGTTGACATTAGTATTGGTGAGTTGGAAGGTGACTTATTCAAAGAGACAACACTACAAGAGGAGCACAATGAACACATATTCTCTTAACAAAGCGAT
This sequence comes from Sequoia sempervirens, assembly GCA_007258455.2. Classification (NCBI taxonomy): domain Eukaryota; kingdom Viridiplantae; phylum Streptophyta; class Pinopsida; order Cupressales; family Cupressaceae; genus Sequoia; species Sequoia sempervirens. The sequence continues at coordinate 59,531 of VDFB02346914.1, read as the reverse complement.
CAGCATTTTAACACATGGGATCCGGGTGTGTTGACACCAAAATATGATGAGGATCCTACATGGAATAAATTTCCTTTTGATTGTGATGATGCTCTGATTTTAGAGCACAATGCATGCATGGAAGATGGCATCGATGGTGTTGATTCATTTCTTGAAAACAAATCTGATTCATCGACACATGAAGCTGACTTTGAGCAACCGTTTAGTGACTTTGATGATTTGGATTCACAGTTTACTACTAAACATGATAATGGAAAGGCTTAGGTGATTTGGGAGAGCCTTAGAGTCATTAGTGACAGATATGAAGGTTTTGATTATAGTTTTCATCATAGAAGCAATTCACTTTCTTCGCATGAACATGATTGGAAGAATAGATTTGTGGTGATTGTTGATAACCCATTGTTTGAGATGGGTGTTGATATGCCATATGACAATCCACTCTTTGAGTTGTATGATGGGACTACTCCTGGTTGTAGCATTGCATTTGGTGTAAGTAGCAAGGTATGGGATCTAGGAGAAGATTCAAAACTTGATTTGGAGTCTGGTTTTCAATGTGGTTTTGATTTAAGTTCACATTATGAGGTGATCGGTTACCCTCCTGGGAGACCACCGGATATGATGTGTGGAGGAGGAGACAAAAGAAGATTGCTTAAGGAGTGTTGTGACACTAGGAGACACGGTATCTTCATGGGATGAATTGATTCATGGAGACTTCTTCATTTCTGAATTTGAAAGGTTTCCAAATAAGGCTCTTGAGCTTGCTAGAAGTTTCAGAACCACAACAAGGAAAGTTGTTGGAGCTTTCATGGATGGCCTATATGGGTTTACCAAAGAAGTCAAAAATTCCTTTGATGTGCATTGTGTTTTAGATGGCATTTGGAGATGTGATGTGCACCTTTCCAGGCATGCTGGAGATCATTCTTGGTTGGGTATCCATGCTTGGGATCCTCAGCAAGGATTGATGAAGTTAATTGAGAACAAATTGGAGGATCTTTGGAGGTATAAGGATGGAAATTTCAGAATTATTGATATTGTTCCTTTCTTTACCAACTATTTGGTAATTCTATTTGCTTATCCCCAAATGGATTGGAGAGAGATTTGAGTAAGGATGGGAGTAATGAACAAATAGTTACTCTTGGGAGTGTTACTTGGCAAAGAATAGATCAGAATTTCAGTGATGAGCTTGTTTTTGGGTTGCAGGTCAGTCACTTCACTTTTTTATTTGCTCTCATTCAAGGGAGTTGGCGCTTTCTTCTTTGTCAAGGAAGTAATAGTTTTCAGTTGGAGATTGCTTGGAGGTGTTTCCCAACCACTTCTGAATTATTTTGGTGTTGCTATTGTCCTTTGTGTAGAGCACTAAAATCAGATTGCACTTCATTGATTTCAGATTTGAACAGCAGACATAATTGTTTACTTCAGACCTTCCTAACTCAAAGAGTTCGTCTTATGAAGGTTTGTGATATAAACTTTGATAGTTTAGCCTTGGTGTGGGTTCAGGACAGTGAACTTCTACATGCTTTGATTCATCATTCAATGACCTTTGGAGTTGGAACAATAAGTGTTTTTGCTAGTCTTCATGGTTGTATCCTAAGTTGCCAAATCGGGTACGGGTACGGGTACATGGGTACAACAAAAAATTTCATAGAGGTTGGGTACGTTTGCATACATCCATAGAAAAAACATATAAAAATCATAAATATATATATTAAAACTTAGATCTATTAATTAAAAATAAATTTATTAATATTTAATAATGATATATAAACTATACAAGTTTTAATTTAGAATTTTTAAATTTTAAATCTTTATTAATTTATAATTTTATTATATAATAATTAATATATAATTTAATAAATAATACAGTGATATAAATAATAATATATACTAGCTCATATAGTTATTAGTTTATTATATAATAATAATTATTAATATAAAATCCAATAAATAATATACTAATTACTAATATAATATTTAATATAGAATTATATAATCTAACTATATAATTTTATCATATAAAAATTAATATATAATTTAAATGGTCGAGTCCCCATTACAGGTCCCCTCTCGTCGCATCCCTATCCCTAGGTTGGGAAGGACACTCATGCGAGTAGAAGGAATGGCGAAAACAGTCTTTTCTTTCTCTTGTTTTGGCGTTTCACCCTAACTTTTTACTCTTTTCAAATAACAATCCACAAGCGTTTTGTAGAAGCCGTCGTCGTTTTTTCCATCACTGCCCCAAGACGTTGTTGTATAAAACCTTATAGCTATGCGGACCAGATCCATCCTACCCACATTTTCTTCGATAAACGCTTGATTGTTCCTCCATTTCCATCATCTGACCTATCATTGAAAACAAGTGCAACAAAGATGTTTCTAGGAATTAAAAACATGATTTAGGGTTTTTTCAAGGTCAAAAACAAAAAATCGATTCCACTCTAATTCGTCACCAATCTATGTTGATTATGATTCCAATACGTCCCATACCCAGAATCGGCCTAGTTTCTTAGCGATTCGATAACTTAGGTTGTATCAAATTAGTACAAAGGAGACATGTTAGATCCATATGTTGTTATGTTGGTGAGTTTGTTTAACTCTTGCAAAGGATTACTTCCCTTTATGCAAGAAGGGTGGAGTTCGCATCTGCAGTTATGACTTTGCATGACACCTTGAGGAAGTATATTGAGGAGTATGGTTTTAGGTTGCATAGATATTTCTTCCAATTGCCCAAGATCATGTTAAGTACAAGGATTGTAGTTATGGACATTACTAGGATGCTTCAGTGGGAGATGCTTCATGGTATAGGTTTCAACCCTTACAAGAAAGTGCAGTATGGGTACGATGGATTGCTAGTTATGATTAGAGCGATGCATCGTCACAAGGTGGTTCCTTTTTTAGACTAACTTGTAACCTTGGGATCATATTGTTTTGTAGTTCAGCAACCGTTTGGGATGAGAGAGCCAATGTTAACTTTCTAGAGTTTACTCATGTGGCACATCATTTTAGTTCTCTCGAAGAGCATTTCTTTGAGGAGTTGATCGAGTTTATGCAGTATTTGATTACTCTTCTTACAAAAGGTTCTCGGGAGGTCTCTTGCGTTGGTACCTCACGGGACAATACTTTGAGCAGATGGTGCTACAGATCTCCTAAGTTGACTTGGGACCCTAGGATCTTACTTGGTTTTAAGGTGGATCAGTTTTTTGTTTTTGGAGCTGTGATGGCATTGCTTGAGGACTATGTTACCAAGTTCTTCATTTTAGCCCCCCGAACTGGCCAAAATACGTGAGGGTTTTGGTTATGGTTCGGTTCTTCTGTAGGTTCGGCCAGGGTTCTCCATTTTCCACCTGGGTTCTGCAGTAAGGAGCGAGGGTCCCAGGTGGAAAATGTAGAACCTTGGCCGAACCCGGGGAGAACCCAGAAGGACCCAGGCGGACCCACGTCATCTAGCCTAGAAAAAGGCAAAAACTCAACTTAAAAACAAAAAACAAAACCCTAAAAAGTGCCCAGATTGCCTTATATTACGGCAGCCGACCAAGTGAGCTCATTTTGCAAACTCAAAGAGCAAAACACCATTTTTTGCCTCCAAGTTAGTGTGCTGATTTAGATGCTACAGTTGTACAACTTACTTTGGCTTCTATAGATGACAATGAGGCAACTGATGCACCTAGTGGGAGTGGCAAATCCAATTGATAGTGGTTCAAATGAAATTGAACCAATTGAGGACCACGACCTTGATGCTTTTGATGAAGACGAATTTGAAGAATAGTAATACTAAATTAAATATTGTCTTGATTGTAATTTGAATTTTCAATGTATAATGACATTTTAAGACTTGAGTATTTACTATTTACATTTTTGCAAATTATGAATATGATTATATGAGGTATTACCGTATGGCATATTTCATTGTTTCAATATTCTATGGCATTATGGCATTGTGATTATATGATTATAATTTTGAGCATGCTTATGAGTCTATGGTAGTATGTTTATAATTTAATAATTTATAAATTATATATATATATATGCTCAGTACCATTACCCTAGGAAAAAATTGTCGTGCGGCAAACCCAAACCCACATCTAAATCCATACCCGAACCGGCAGCAGCGAGGGAGAAGCAATCTTTGGGAAGCTAGGACACATAATGTTCCCTTTTCAATGTTATTTCATACTTGGGCGGTTGGGTGATTTGACTCACTTACTATTTTTAGTAAGTGCTATATTTAATGGCGGAGTGTAGCTGATGGTGCAAAGTTTCCATTCTTAGTAAGGGGAGTTCTCTCAATGGTCAAAATTTTTATCGGTTAATTCGGTTAATTCGTCACTTAAGTTAATAAAGTTGTTTTTTAATAAAGTGAGGAAATAAGCATGGGTTATAAAAGACCCCCTTGGCCTAGTAGAGCAATGTTGTTTTAAAAGAGGGAACAATGTTTTTCATATGACACCTAGAAAGGGAGTTTGTTTATCATTTTTTAAGGCTAATGTTATGCCTCATAAGGTGGGATGCCTAGTTTGGGCTTAATGTCAATTTTAAATTAAAAATCAAAAATGGAATTTCGGAGGCAAAAAGTTGGGACGCCCCTCTTGGGGTAATTTCATGCCATTTCATAAAGTGAAATGAGAGAGAAAATATGTTCAAATTCAAATGCAAGTTGCCCTAATTCTTCCCTCACTTTATAAATATGAATTTGAGCTCTCATTTGCATAGGGATGATTTGACAACTTAAAGAAGACTCTGCTGGATTGTTTCCAGAACTTATACATTGCTGGTTAAGGACGAAAACCCTCTCCTTCAGTTGCTGGTTTCGGTGGTGAAAGACCCACCCTAGCTGGTTGGAGTGATTCTACCTCAGGAATCACCATTGTTCCAGAAGATTGACCATTCTAGGGTTTCTAATACGAAAATTTTCTTATCATTTTGATGTCAGTTCGAGGATTTTGGTGTGCTTGTTGATTTGCTTCATTTGGGTGATGATTAGAGGTGTTAAAGACACTTTAACAGAGGTATGATTTACATTTTCAGAATTCTGGAAACTCACTTTTCACGGTGGCTGGAAGTGCCAAATTGTTCATAGCTCCGTGGGTGATCAAGAACTCGTTTTGGGTATTGTTGCAAAGGAATCCTCACAGCTGGGCACCACATTTCAAGTATTCATTTGCAAGTTTTGGTGGAGTTATGATTTTAGGGAGCAAATCACCCCTCTTCTAGAGAGCCGTGCCATTTGGGAGTTGTGCATAATCAGGTCTCTTGTTGTATAGGCCTGCAATCTGCCTTCTACAGCATTCATGCAGCTGTCTATTGAAGACTAAGAGCTTTGGTTGGTTGGCCTACATCGCAGCTTGGTTTGGGTGCATCATTTGAGTGTACTGCTGCTCATTTTATGCCTATAAGAGCTTCATTTGGGACTGCTATCAGGTCTGCAAATTATTTTAATAAGTCTGGTTTCATTGGATGTTATCATCAATATATGTTGTAATGATGCAATATGAAGATAATGCATTTTTATGGTTGATTTCCTTCATTGCTATGTTATGAATGAATGTCATGTTAAATTACAAACACTTGAATGCAAAATAAACCCGCACTTCACATTACACTCAGCAAATCAATAAAAAAAAAAAAATCAGGGGTGGTCATTACATTATTGATGAATTTATTTCCTGAGTTCTTTTAAAGTTTAGGCCTACTAAATAATTGCTGAGTCGGAGTTTTACAACTGAGTAGTAATACCCAAGATGTAAGTATTAATACCAATCATCTAACCAATTACTGAATTAGCTATCAATCTATTCAATCAGTGAAAAAGCCAGATATTAGACACTGTCACATGAATTTCAATCCAATCATATTTCTACCCTAAAACAAATATCACAGAATTTCTAGGATTACATTCTAAAGCTTTTCTAAAACATGAAAACACTCATCTGTTATAGGTTCTTATTAGCATCATTCAAGCTCATGGTTCACCTTATACCAAAGCTTGTCTTTAATGTTATTGCGGAATCAAACAACCATAGCAGTACATTGCAGCTCAGAGAGTTAAATATCTTCAATACCTTCTATAGAAGATTCGAGGTTTACAATAGCTTAAGATTGGGCTTTAATATCATACCCAATCAATGGATCATGGTACAAGCCCTATACCCTCATAGCTAAAATCTCACAAGCCTATTATTACAGAAATTGAAGAGAAAAATACACAATCCTCTGATCCCCCAGGATGGCAAGAAATCTTTTTTGGAGATTACTATGTGACAAATTATATATTACACGGTAATAATTCTTGATAAGATAATTTTACAGATTCAGGTTATCAAACTTGGTACCAAACTCCAAGATATTCATATGATAGTACACACGTCCTGCACAGATAAATTTCATTTTATTCAATTTTCCAGTTTCTCTAACATGGATATAATGTTATCTAGAATACCTTTGAATTATTTCTTCTGCATCTGTTCGGGATTGAGATGCTGCAGAAAGACGTTGATTGAGATCCTCTATGCAGCTCTTTCTCTGTGTGGAAAGAGCAGTAATCTCTTCCACATCCTTCTCTTTTGTTGCCAGTTCATGCCGTAATTCCTTAATTTGTTCCAAAAATGAAGCTGAGACTGACTCCCGAAGCTCTTTCAGTTCCTTAAACAATTATAACAGATGACATAAATCAAATTGAATAGGAAAGGAGTGATAGACAAAGGAAAACTATAAATGAAGAACCTTATATAAAATTTCAAGCACTTTCCAGCCTATTTGAGAGAAAAGAAAGAAAATTAGGAAAATGTGTGGCTAGCACATAATTTCAGTCTGCAAACTTAAATTCAAGTGCTGGATACACCATAATTGCTAGGATAAATTTTAACTGATTAAGTTGTCTTATTGCAAAACCAGGCGAAGAATTTTTTTCAATATTATCCCTTGAGATAGCCAAGTCAACTAGATTTTCTGCATAAATCAGGCTTGCAATGGGAATCCGTCAAATTTGGGAGAGATACTCTTAGACAGCTATAAATAAGGAAATTTCTCTTTGATTTATTAATTATCAATTGAATAAAACAGCTCTATCTGGAATGTGCCATAAAAAGTATAGACACTGATTGAAGGAATGATCAATATTAGGCAAAGTAATAGTGATTATGATTCAGGACCCAAGTGAGAACCTGGTGGACAACCCAATCAAAGAGCTTCAATTGGGTTGTGTGGAAATGATTTATGTTTATGACAAAAGGTTTCGATTATGCAGAGTGCAAAAGAACACAGGGAGCAATTGACAATATGTGTAGAACTGACAAGCATAGTTGTATTATGCTAGTTCTGTACATTATCTATGGGAACGGATGTGATGCGTATCTCTCTATACAAACCCTTGGAATGTCTCATGCTACAAAGAATAGTAGTGTAAATTATCATACAAAGAGGGAAGGCAATGAAGTGTCAGTTCAAACCGTGAAGTTACATTTCCTGGTTCAACAATCATAACCACTCACAACTACTGAGAATGGCTTGTGTCATCCAGTACCACTAAAATCTACGTAGGACTTGTATTTAGAATACATGATGCAATCAATCATCAATCATATCATCTATATAATGGATTGATGATGTGTGATGGATGGCTTGCCCATAGGGTGAGAGAGCACCCATGTCTACATAGTTAGCCCTCAGCTCTACACCAATCCATTGAAAAACTAGAGAATAAAAGGGCATCCCCAATGTCCAATTCCCCCCACCACTTTATAGGGAGTTTAGTTTATTGGATCAGGCTCACCTCCCCACCTATACATATAGTTGGGTGTTGAACATAACAAGGGTTGTGTTGTTAGAACCACAAAGGCTCACCCCCCTACCTATAGATTTGTGGTGGAATCTAGTGACCCAAACCCTTCTATATGCCCCTCCATGAAGAGCAGTAGTTCCCATTGCATGCAATTTTGGTAAAAGGTGTAGAAACAAATTGGGAACCTACACCTCTATAAACCATTTTCCCTAGGAGGGCACTTGACCTGCTTTGATGATCTAGAACAGAGGGTTCTATTTGACCCTATTGTCTAACTTCATCCAATTCTGCTGGAATAAAATCTGGGTCTGTTCTCTAACTGGTTTCCCCTTTGGGTCCTTTCCACACCTAGTTGATTAAGTTTTCTTAGGCAACTTTTTATGTCTCAAGCCATATGATCGTGACACGTCATAATCACATGTCCTATGTCTCACCCTTGCCTATATATATAGTATATATACTATTGGTACCAACATTGGCAATTATAATATTTTCACTACTTCTCTCTTGTGTGAAAGGTTATTTATAAAGTCATATATAGGTAATTAGGTCAACTTGGGTGGCATCCATGGCATAAGTACGGCATATGGGAGGTAGAAGTTAGTTATTACAATCATATTGTATATTGTGCTCTTATTGAAGACTATTGGAGGTAGGCCCCTCAAATTGGCTTATTATTCTCTAGTATTTGCAAGCATATTTCCTATTATATTCTTCTATTCCGCAAGTTATTTTATTACAAATGGTATCAAAGCATGATCTTGACATTGAGAAGGCAAGAAACAAGGTGATTCTTTTTTCAATTCACGAGGTCAAATTGTGAAGCACATATCTCTCCCAATTTGATGAATTTGTTTTAATTTTTGAAGGGTTGATCAAGTACATATTGAAGCTGTTACAGTCCAAATTTGAGGTCATTTCGAGTATATCTAAAAGAGTTATTGTGAAATTAAGGTTTCCATCAAATGTGTTCCCAAGGGAACAAAATAGCAAAAATAATTATGAATTCTAGAGGGTTGAGAGAGTGCACATTGGTCCCTGTATAGTCTTGATTTTAAATCATTTGGGGCTGTTTTAAGGAAATTATTGCAATTTTAGGATTTATCATAAATTTGTTCTATAGGCTGCAATTTTTGGAATTTTTTAGATTTGTTTACATTTTTTAAAAGCTTCAAAAAAATCAAGGGTCTATTCAAAATTTTAATTTTGTGGCCGACAAAATTCAAAAAATTGTCCAATCAAGTTTTGGTCAACAAAATAATAAGATTTTGCACTATCAAGCCTTAGTGTGGTAGAACCATAAACTAGAAGTTGGGGGGAGAATTCCTACACACCAAAAAGAGTCCTCACAAAGAGGATATAGACTTGGTGTTTGGATCAAGTGGGGACTTGGTTGACCCTGTTAGATGACAAAGTGAGCTAGTTGGACAAAGGTATGCGCAATATGCTGAGGGAAACGGGCAATGGTGTATCTCCAAAAATCAATCTAGAATATACTATTCTTACAACCAAAGGAACAACCCCAAAATCTACTCAATCAAAGTGGATCATCTACACAAGCCAATCCTAATCCAAATGCTAGAACTCATGGGATGTCAAAACCTGCTACCAATGGTGGACATGCAAGAAGAAGAAAACAGAATCAAAGGTTCCTACATCTCCAAATCTACAAGCAATTATAGATGTGTACTCACTAGTTGTTGGGATATTCCAAAAGGATTGCCTCCCAAAGCAAACCATTATCATGCTATTCAACTAGTACCAAGGCACTATCCACCATCCATGGTACACCCAAACGTTAAAGCAACAGAACACATTCAGCACCACCAAGGGATAGTCTCTAGTTTTAAGGAGAAAAAGGCAATGGCACAACATATTGAAGCAACTATTAAAGTATTATTGTAATAGTTAATGGTCATCTTAGTGTTTAGTTAGTTGTTAGTTAGCTTTCAGTTAACTTAGATTGTTTTTTGTTGGTTTTAATAACTTTCAGTTATTTACTTTAATTCTCTTTAGTTAATGATTGTTTCTTTTTAGAAACATCGTCTTGTAATTATTTATATAAGGAGTTTTCCTCTCCTTTCTTAAGAATGAATATCAAATATCAATCATCATTTCATGGTATCAGAGCTTAGGTTCAAACCTTTTTTGGCAAATTTTTAGTAATAAAAAATTGTGTTTTCCTAAGGAATTTTTTTTTATTTCTTAGATGTTTTTGCTCGATTTTAATGGTTTTACGAAGAAATGTTTTTGAATTTTTTTTTAGAAATTTTTGTCCAATTTTTTAATAAAAATCGAGAAAGGTTTTCTGCTTAAAATATCGCAGATTTTCTGAGCAAAGATTTGAAGGGTTTGTTACCTATAAAAATTGTGGATTTTTGCAAAAGTTTTTTGGAGGGTTTATTACCTTAAGATTCGTGAGGGTTTTCAGACGAGATTCACAAGCTGTTACACTGCAGATTCATGGATTTATTTTGAGGAAAATTCGAGGGTTTTCCTGTGAAAATCACAGGCATTTTGTGACGTTTTTGTTTGAAACTTGTTAAGAAAGAAAATGAAAAATGCTGATTGATAATATTAACTGTGTCCAGAAATTGGTAACTGGCACTGGAGTTTTATCTTACATTTATTTCATGCACAGGATATTATTTTTCAAAACCTGTTAATCAAGAAAATGAGAAATGAGATTCACAATATTAACTGTGCCAAGTAATTGGTAACTGGTACTAGGAGTTCTATCCAGGTAATGTTTAAGTCAGCATTATTTATAAAGCATGGAATTAAATATCAACCAATAAAAATTTTCAAATGACACTGGTTTAAAAACCTCATATCAGTATTATTATAGAGAAGCAAGATATAAACCATTTTTTCTTTTACATTATTCACCTATATGAAAAAAGATGAAGGCAAGTTCTTCCATGATAGCTTCTACTCGCAAGAACTATGCTACCAAATTGGCAGAAAACCAGGCCGATTCAGGGTATGAAACATCCCAGAATTGGATTCTAAAATGATGCGACTGCAGGTTCGGGCAGGGTTTGCATTTTCCCCATTAGAATTATCAACTCGATAACAAACAAACCCTGAAGATTCCATCATTGACAAACAATTTTCATAGAAATGCCAGGTTAGACAAAGTGTTTTTGTGGCAATTACAATGGCAGGCAAAAAATTTGACACATTTTGTTTGCCTGAAAACCTAAACGACGGTCAGTTTTTTGATGTGTTATGGCATTACAAATTCAACCCATTACAAAATCCTCCATGTGTCATGTTTCTCGCACTATTGTGACCCACATTAGGTATGAAATTATCAATTTTGGGCATCTTCTGATCACGTCAAATTTTAGAGAATACTTGCTATCATTCCAGCAGGTGGGACATATGAACATAAGACCAAAGGAACACTGTTCCATCTCATTGTAAGACAATCTTTGAAAATGGGACATGTCAAAGTGGATGCAAATAAAATGTTAACTTACTTAAACCACAACTTCACAAATGGTTAGGATATTATGGTATCACACTTAAGGTTATAATATTCTTTTAATTTATTTACAGCAATTAGTGTTAATGATGATGGTGATGTTGGTCTTGATCAATATGCATTATTTATTGTATTATTTTAACATTGAACAATGAATATCTGTCATGACATTTGAGTTTGACAAATTGATATGAACTTAGTATAGTGTGATATAGATTTGTAATATTTATGATAGTTTTATTTAGTATATATATGATGTGTGCTTTGAAATTAATAGACGGGTGTGACCCTGATAACGCCACATTTACCAATCAAAAAAATAATAATAATATGTGCTATTTTGAACTTTATTCCTGTTTTTAGGCTGTAAATATGCATATATTTATGATTTTTATATGTTTTTCAGAAGGATGTACCCAACCCCTACAAAAATTGGCATACCACATACCTCTACCCAATTCTGATTTGATAACTTAGTATAAGAACAAGGACGTAACCAAAAATATTCTTTCAAAGAACTTTATTCGCTCTGGCAATGATGATTTGCTTAAATTATTTTTCAGCTGTTCTTCCTAGGCTACAATCTAAAGTAAAGAATACATATTTTGAGAAATGCCAAGATATTGGTCTAAAATTCAAGAATGAGAACCTATGTTCCACTAAGTTCCTTTAAAGGAACAGAGGGGGCATTGGAATGCAAAAAGGATGCCTAAAAACACACCCAAGATTGTATGAATGATATTTGAAAGGGAAATAGCAAGGGCAAGGAGCATAGGACAGAGGTGGGGACACATCAACATGGAAATGGTTATGTAACTAGTTCCAAAAAATTCAAATCCATTGTATTTATTTTGTTGTTGAAGCAGGGCTTGATAAACTGATAAATCCAAATACAGCATTCTTAATCTAACTAGCTTGCAGTATAAAAAGGACAAGCAATACTTTTTCTTTCTGTCTTATGGTGCAACTGTGAATGTCTCCAAATAGTATAATAACTTGAATGGTTGTTAACGACTACTTTATGATACCCACAAAACAAATCAAGGTATGTAACTAACAATATCATGTTGAGCAGCAGCAGCCCGTGCTTCATTGCCAAGCTTCTCAATACTAAGAACATGAGCTTCCAACTGCTGCCGTAAGTCCTGCACATCAATTACAAAAGTGACTTGATTTAAATATTATGACAATACAGGGCACTGGATTCAAAATCTGAAGACATTACTATTGCAAGATTACATTTGGGTGATCAAGTTCCAGTAATACAAACAACCAAAAGGAGTATCACCTCATTTGATCTCTGCAATCTTCTGACATCATCTAGTGATACAGGACCCTCAGGACCGCCAATGCCAAGGCCCTTTATTCTCTTTCCATCACCAACAATATCCCCTCCAAATATATCTGCATATAAAGAATCAAAATTCAATACTCCTTGTTGGTAAAGCTAAAACCTGCATCATGGTTGGCACGCAATTAAAATTTAAAATCATTGACTTTTATGATAAAAGGTATAGGATATGACGTAATTTAATCATTAGGTATCATCTTGCATGAATGCCATCATCACCTATTACCCCTCGGACTTCTATCAAAATGCCAGACAACTCAACAGACCTATCAAAGTGTATCTACTTGTTTGAAATTGTTTCTATGGTTATTCAGTTTTAAAATAAATTCTCCTTCAATCAGTTTTTTAGTACCCTCAAAAAAATTATGACTTTTGCTTTATTAACTCATCTTTTATTTCAACTTCATATTTTCTTTTCCAAAAGTGTTTTTTGTTATTTAAATACTTCCCTTATAGAATTATGACCACACAGGCATAATTTTCTCCACTGAACTATATATTCGGAACTCTCTGAAGTTGCTATCCATAAAAGTAGAAAACTACCAGACATTTTCAAAACAACTACTGATGCCCACTGCGGGTACACAAGGTCTCCACTACTCTGCATGAGTTGAGTGTCATAAATATAAAAAACAATAAACTTCTGCATTACAACATTTGATATAAGAAGAATGCATGCATCAACCAAAAAGAAAAAAGATCTCACTTTACTTTTTGGAACTTTTGAGAACCTATTCACAAATCAACTACAGCATTCGCATTTATTTTATTTTTTTGAAAAAAGGTAAAATATTATATATTGATATAAGAGGAGAATTGCATCAAAAGAATGCCTTGTAGATAAACTTGGGCCTTCAATACCAGATCCAAGGACAAATACAAATTACAATTTTCCAAGAGGTGTTTAAAAGTTAAACATATCATGTAGCAGCTTTTCTTCAAAATTTTGAACCTTGTTGCCATCAAACCTACATAGAAATTTCCTCTACCTAGTTTCAGGTTTTAGCTTCTTTGGATTTTACAATTACACCCCTCTCTTGTCTTCTTTCAGCTAAGTTAAACTTTCAATTGTTATCCTCTATGATAGACAGACCCATTGTTCCTAGCTATTGTCCAGTGCTCCACGGAGTTTCTTGACGGAGGGCCGCAGTGACGGCTTTCAGGGACGGGGAGACCAAGGGCCTAAGTTTGGGGACGGCGGGGGGATGGTGGTGAGGGGGCAGTGCTGATATACATATAGTACTCGAAAAACTAGTTAAAAAAAGATGTATAAGAATTACATTTCAAATGAAACTTTGGCAAATTAGTAAAATAGCAAAATTGCAAATACTAAATACTAAAATTTTAAATACTTGAATAGTAAATAAAATTTGACAAATGAAAATATCAAATTGTAGATTTCTACTATATTGAAAATATCATAAAGATGATTACAATGAGTAGCATGATATCAAAATAAGTACAAAATGTCAAAATGTAGTGAAGGGAGGCCTCTGATCATCCCCAAACTCCTCATCATTGGAACTACTGGACTCCTCATGATCAAGCTCCGCCAAACTAATACCAACAAGCCCTACATCTGAAGTCGTAGCATCCTCATCAATTTGTGTTGGCTCCTCTGGCTCTACATCCATTGTGCTGCTAGACTCTCTTTGTACACAAGTGTTTTACAGTCAATGAGACGCAAAACACTATGTACAACCACAAGCTTCTCTACTCTCCTAGAGGTAAGTTGTTCCTATAAGAGAGTTGATGAAGCTATAAGTAGACCAGTTCCTCTCAATAGTTGAAGAACTAGAAACCTAAGATAACAATCTGATGGCTAGAGTGGTAGTCAGAGATCCCGATCCATGGCAAGTCCACCACAAAATTGGGTCCTCCTATGCCATAGTTGCCATATCCATCTTGGCAACATTAGAATAACCACTAAGAGTGGCAAATTTTTTCAACTCAATGCGAGTCGTGCTGGCATCTATAAGATCATACATCATCTCAATAGCCTCGAAGAACCCTACCTTCACCTTCACATCCTATATCGGAGTAACTCTACCAAGCCTAGTCTTGTACCACTTAGGATTCAATGCATAGGCAGCCATGTGCAAGGGAGTGTTGAGCTTCTCCCATCTCTAATGTGGGGTCCTCTCGCACGACAACCCTCATCTAGTCAAGCATAGAATCAATGCACTCATACACCTCTCCAAGGTTAGGTGCATCCGCATGCCCATATCTGATGACCTAGAAAACTAGAGCAATGATGGAGACTATATATTTTGCATCACTCCAAAACACATCACTCTTCACTGTATCCTTCACCCTCCTCCCCTGCTTTGTCTTGGACTCGGTCCACCTATTCCAATCTGTTGTCATAACCATGAGTTGGAGTGAATCTTGCAACTCAATCATTTCTCCAAGAGAATGAAATAGGATGCATATCTGGTCTCAATAGGTTTCAAGAACTCCTTAGAGAAGCTCCTAAAGAGTGCATGTGAAGTGTGGTGATTGCAGATAAACATTTGCACATCTCTAGCATCATTGACCACTACTCTGATCCACTCAATCTTCCCCATGTCCTTGAGTGCATTGTTCATGGCAAGCACACAACATGGAGTCCACCAAATATGTCTGTAAATTGCCCCAACAAGTTTCTCCGCAACTTTGCACACGTGTTGCATCTATCACTACTTGGACCACATTTTATGGCCCAACCTCCTCAATAGCGTCCTTGAGGACCTGAAATTGAAAATCAGCATCTTTGCGATGCCCTGTACAATCAATTGTCTTAGGAAAGTATGGGCCCTCTGTACATGTGACCATGATATTAATGAGTGGACGATGGCTAATGTTCGTCCACCCATCCATGACTATACTACATCCAGTCCTCACCGAACATTCCTTCTTCTCCATCAACAAATTGATCTTGGAATAGTTCTTATCCAAGATCGTGGTCCTCAATTTTGTCTCACCTAGAGGCACATATGATGTTCCTCCCCTTGCTACCATTGACATCATCTCCCTATAAAAAAAGATCGAACTACATGAAATGGGATGCCATTGGCAAAGAAGAACTTGCCAATGACATCATCTATCTCATCCTTCAGCTACACATTGAATAAATCAGCTATGGGGTTACTTTGAGTTTGCAATTTGTGTTTCCCCCTACCCTCTCCTGCATGGGCACTAGAAGAAAAACCCGGCATCACTCCTACTCTCGTCTACAAAGTATGACTAGAACTCTATGGCTGGCTCTGTTGAACATGTGCCCTATGAAAAAAAGTAGTAGGAATAGGTGTAGCTACACTATCATTAGGAACCAAAGTTGGAAAACTCAGACTCAACGTAGACTCGAAAGCCCAAAATAGGACTCAGATTCAGGACTCAGCAAAAAAAAAACTATAGTTTTACAAAAAAAAATATTAATGCATTTAGAGAACATAAGAGCCTAATTTGATTATCAATTTGTCATAATTCAAAGATTACACGTCATATGATCATCAAAACACTTAATAATTGAAATTTCATCATTCATACTCATAGTTTCAAACTTTCAAATGTATAACAGCATCATCAGTTTATAAATGTTTACATATAATCATACGTCAAAATGAGAAAAACATTAACAACCAAATAAAATCTATATCTTCCTCTTTCCCCTCCTACTGCAACTCAATTTTGCAGGCCTAGAACTAGAAAGTGCTACAGTATCCAAATGCTGAGGAGATTGAGAAGTGGTTTCTTGATCTTCAAAAGTGTCTTTGTCCTCTGCCATTGCATCCAATCCTGTTGTTGCTTCTTCTACTATTGCTCTCTCCAATTCAACAAGATCTTCATCACTAAGGAAGACATCAGCATCATCATTTTGTTCATCAATAGTCCATTCACCATATGGATCAATATCATCCAAGTCAATAGACTCATGTGAAACACCCTCCACCTTTCTAGTTCGAAGGCGAAGGTTGTACCAAACAAAAACTAGATCATTTAGGCATCGTTGTGTCAACCTATTTCTCTTCTTTGTGTGAATGTTCTCAAATAAGCTCCAATTACGTTCACACCCAAAAGCACTACATGGCTGTGACAAGACACAAATGGCTAGCTTTTGAAGATTTGGCATGCTAGCACCATAGTTCTCCCACCATAAATCTACAAAAATATATGTAAAAAATATAAAAATAAAATAAAAAATGTAAGAATCAAGTTTCTAATTTCATCTTGTAGTATTGAACAAAAATTTTTACCTAGTTGTTTTACTCTCCTTTCAATTTATTGTTGTGAGGAAAAGAGTCTCCCCTCTACACCCTTGTAGACCTTGAATAGATAAAAATTAAATTAAATCAAATATCGAAAATTAGTTATCAACTTATTATTTATGTAATATGGATGTTTCAACTTATTACAAATTCATAAATAAGATGTAACAAATCTCACCTCCAACTCATCAAGCACCATCTTATCAATGTGTGTGACAAGACCTGCCATGGCCTCCTCATCAACCTTAAATGTTTCAGAGAAGTAGAACTTTGGGTTCAAGAAGTAGGCAAAGGCGTGTATCAGCTAGTGGAGTTGGTTTGTCCATCTACGATCAATGATGTGCCAAATGATTTCATATTTTCTTTTGTTTCCGCCATAGTAATGTGAAATGCCCTCTTTGGCCCTATCCATTGCCTCATAAATAAAACCCATTAGCATGCCCTCTCCATCCACCATATGAAGAACCCTAACCAAAGGTTTTGTCACCTAAAATAATGAAGACAAATGTTAAATTATTACAAAATTAACCCCTAAAAAAAAAACAGCAAATAGATTATCATGTATAAAGTTTATTTTTGTGTTTGTTACTTACCCCAATCAACTCCTCTCCATTTTTGATGAATGTGTCATCAAAAACTATGCTTACAATCCTCTCCCCTTCAGGTTTTTTTGGAAAATGGGGACTCCAACCAAGCATTGGACACAAACATTTGCTTGAGATGAGCAATGGCACCAAGAATGCTTTGCAATGTGAGGAAGTGGCTAGCAAATCGTGTCACTCTTGGTCACACAAGGTCCTTTCCATTTGTGACTTTTCTCATCAAGGAAAGCACCCAAGTATGGTTGTAGATAAATTTGGTAACATTTTTGGCATCTTCAACCACATTTTTGACCCATCCAATCTTCCCAATGTCTTCTAGCAATAAGTCCAAGCAATGTGCAGCACAAGCAAACCATGAAATTGTGGGATGCCTCTCCATAAGGAGTCTACCTGTAGCTGCATATGCAACTGCGTTGTCTGTGATAATTTGGACAACATTATCAACATGTTGTTAGGATTCAAGCAGATTGGAGAAATAAACATTAAAAATTATATGTAGATTAAATAACCTAGAAATAACAATGAAGAATAACACAAAAGAGATCAACACAAAATTTAACATGGTTCACCCAATATGGGCTACATCCACAGAAACTCAGCCACCCAAATAATTTTATTATCCAGTGCAAAACAGATTACAATCTCGCGAACACCATGCCGCAACATACATCCCAGCCGCTTATAACAAGCTTTCTGGAACCTTCTAGAATTAGGGTTTTACAAGGTCTTTTTTCATTTGACGTGTTAATGAGAAAACCTTGACATGTCAATGGGGGAAAAAAACCTTGACGTGTCAACGGGAAAAAACCTTGACATGTCAACAGGAAAACCTTGACGTATAAATGAAAAAAATTTCTTGTTACAAGTGTACAGTATTTGCATGATCAGTCGCCACATACGAACAAACCTCCTGGATCATCCCATCTAATAAATTGCATAAAGTCTTGACATTTTTTACTTCATTGGAGGCATCTATTGACTTTAGGATCACCAATCCACCATTAAACGCCAATAAAAAGTTTATGACAGTCCTATTGTGTCCATCTGTCCACCCATCAAATAAAATGTTGCAACCTTTTCTTCGCCAAAATTTTTTTTGCTCATCAACCACAAGCCGTGTATTCTTTACGGCTTCCTTTAGCAATGGCCCACTCAAATCTTTAGCTATTGGGGTCTTAAACCCCTTACCTACAACTGTAAAGGCATTCACCAAACTTTCCCGATATGGGCCGCTCGCCAAATTGAAAGGTAAATTATTGTAGTACCCAAATTTTGTTGCTACCATCCTAGCTTCATGATGTTTTTCTTTATTCCAATCAATACCTTCAAGTGAAGGTTGTGCTCCTGGAACATTGCATGGAATACAGAAATTTGGTCCTGATGAATGACCCTGGCTAGCACTAGCAGTAGAGAAAGAAGCACTAGTAGTAGAGAAAGAACTCTCAGGACTCTCACTAAAAGATGAATGTGGCTGACGGATGCTTGGGCTTGGAGTACCATGTGGCCTCGATGGTGTAGAAGTGGATACATTTCCACTCATCACTACTGCTAGTGCATCCTTTGTTTTTTGTCTTTCATCTTTTTTCATCTCATACTCAGCAAGAAGGGCCTTCATCTCTCTAACCATCTCAAGAGTCAAGTTAGGGCATATATCCACATTTTGCCAAGGTATTTTGGCAATGTGGTATTTTAATTTGTTGATTCCTCCCGTCATCCATTTGTTGCATTCAGTACATGTGACCTCACCCTTTTTATAACCTAGTATCCCATACTTCCATGCAGGGTCTTTTCTAGTTCCCCTTGGGTTTGAAGATGACATTGTTGTTTCAACATGAAAAAAAAAATCAGCAAGGGTTTGGAAAAAAAATCAGCAAATAAATGATAATCAAACATTTGCCAAAAAAAAATTCAAAAACAAGCTAAAAATACTAGGAATTAGGCTATTAAGGGAAATAGAAAAAAATTTGGCAACATTTCCCCTTGCTTTTCATGATTTTTTTGATTTTCAATTGAAGAAAACAAAAAAGAAAAAGATAAGTTAAATCACTTACTTGGCTCTAATTTGATCTCCTTTGCTCGTCTTCTCCACTTCTTCCAACCTTACTTCGAGTTGTAGACTTGTTTTGGACAAAATGGAGGAGTAAAATGGAAAAAAAAACAAAAAAAGAGGTTTTCAAACCTCAATCCTAACCTACAGTCGCCAACATGAATCCAGGCGCGTGACTCAAGAGTCTGAGCCCAGGACTTGCGCGAGTCCCTCGAGCAGACTCGGGAGTCCAAGCCTAGGACTCTCCCAAACTCGACTCCCGAGTTTGTTTCAAGTCAACTTGACACGGCCCGGGAATTGCGATTTCGCCCAATCCACGGCAAGTCCGGACAAGTTTTCCATCCTTGTCAAGAACACCCCATAGCTTATTTATCTTAGTTCTATATTTGAGGTTTACCAGTTGTGCCAAAAATGAACATGTCTCCACACCTTTTCCTCAAATAAAAAGGTGTGCATTAACTCTAGTAATGCTGCCATACCATTCTAGATCACAAAAGTGGCACTTCCACCTCCTTGGGCCACCAGATGTCCCTGGCCTGCCTAGTAATTTTGTTGCAAACTATCTGAGAGGAGACTTACGATCAAAAGGACCCCTAGTATATGGTGCCAGTAATGCGGAGGGGCACTCTATAGTACTTGCTTCACTTGCCATGGAACTAGTTTGGGCTTCAGGCTCAGCCCCATGGTCACCCCCCTCAACCTCAAGTTCATATTCAGATTCAGGTTCACTATGAGCATGAACCTCTATGTCATCCTCACTCATGTCATGAGAGCTCATTGTGACACTGCAATGAACAATATAAATTCTATAAGTGCCTAGTTTCAGCCTAGTTTAACACATTTGAAAATAAAATTTAAAATTTGATGTTGAACCTTGATGACAAAATGAAAAATGAACAATGAACATTAAAATGAATATAAGAATATGAATTTGTAGCCATGTTTATGGAATTATGATTAAAAGCAAGTAGATTAGGAGAATCACATGGCACCCCATTTCCACTCGGACTAAAAGTATGTTGGCTACTCAACTCCTCAAAAACTAAAGATTGGGCAACAGAAGAAAGACCCAAGCCAATTCACTCCAATTATACATCCCACAACTTTGTTGCCCCTTCCTTGTACTCATCATCTTTGTGAGTAAGAAGGCACAAGTTGGAATGCATGTAAACTAGCTCCTATACTTTACTCGATGTCAATTGGTTGCATTTCACTAAGTGGATGGAGTATGCACTCCAATCCTGTTCAACTAAAGAAGCACTAGCAGCCTATTAAAGCAAAGAAAGCTCTCATTAGAGTTGTTAAATTAATAAATTGTAACTCAAACTTCAAATTTTAAAATGGTAATTTTTAAATGAAAAAATAAAATTTAGAGTGGGTAAAAATTCATAAACTTGTGATAAAATTTTGATTGCAAGAACTTGGAGCTGTGGCAATTTATGGTGGTTGAGGTACCACCAAGAGTGGGCATCCTTGTCACAGAGAGCAGAAACATTTTGACCAATGGAAGCTGCAAAATCAACAAACTCACCTATAACCACATCTTCCATACCAAGATTAGGGAAGAGTGTAGTAAGTGCTTTCCTAAACCCTCCATTGACTTCTACATCACGACCCTACCAAGTGTCATCTAGAATCAATTTTTTTACATTTTCTGCCATCTCAGTATTGGATTGCCTCAATATGGACCATGATTGGTTGATGACCATACCAAAAAGAACCTCTTACACCTTCACAAGTCATCTCAAGACAATTGTGTTCAATGCAAATCTAGTCTTGGCAAGCTATTTCAAAAAAAAAAAAAAAAGAATGCATACTTATAATTTAAAAATAAATTAGTAAAATAAAACATAAAATTAGAAAATTGCATTGTTTGAATTATTTTCAATAGCTCTAGTTGCGAGAATAATCTAAAAATGGAATACGACATATGGTGGTTTGTGATGAACATTTGAATCTCTTCAACCTCAACATAGACTTGTTTGATCTAATCTATTTTCATACCCAACTTTTGTAGCATGAGGTTGAGAGAATGCACAACATAAGGTGTCCAAAATATATGTGAGAGTCGAATCTCAACCAACATACCAACCACTTTGCAATTCTTTGCATTGTCTGTTATGACTTGAACAACACTTTGAGGACCCACTTCCTAAATGCACTGTATATGGATGCTAGAAATAAATTGTGCATCTTTCACTTGCCCTACAATCCACAACATTTAGAAACATTGCTCCTTTAGGGCACACTACAATCACATTGATTAACAACCTATTTGTTGCATCCTTCCATCCATCAAAAATGATAGACATGTATGTTTCTTTCCATGAAGCCCTAATGGTAGCCAATGAAATTTCTATATTTTGACCTTCTTTGACAATAAGGAGCTATACATTGTATAAGGATGTCAACAATAAATTGTGCATCCTTCACCTACCCCTCACAATCCATGGCTTTCCAAAACATTGCCTCTTTAAGTCACACTGCAATCACACTGATTAACAGCCTATTTTTTTGTTTTACCATCCATCAAAAATGATACACACCTATTTCTTTCCATGAGGCCCTAATGGGAGCCAATGAAGTTTCCATATGTTTGACCTCCTTTGACAATAAAGTGCTATGCACCTTCTCATAACCTAGGCCCGCATACCCTTTTGGAGTTTCATTTACTTTTCTTAGCATATCTTTCCAATACAATTATCGAACAACATTGAAGGACAAACCATTTGCATAGAGGCACGTTGGAACGATTTGGTTAACAATCTCTCTAGCATCATTAGTAAATGCCCTTTCCAATGGTCCCTTTGCTCTCTTCACACTACTAGGCTGGTCTTCATTCCCACTCAAAAATGGATGGCTTTCTACTACAATATGAAGGATGACACTATGGGTAGGAGATGGAGAAGCAAGTGACCTCCATGAGCTTCTTTCTCTCCTCAAAGGATGTTCATTCTATCAACAACTCTTGCATCTGATTCCTCTTGCTCTTTGATATATTTTGCTATTTTATAAGCTAGTATACGTGTACCACGTTTTCTTGGACAAGCTTTGATATACCAAAACATATGTCCCACCACCTAGAATTTTCTTTACCATTTCTACATGCCTCCACAAAGGTATACTCAATTCAATTCTAGAGGAGGGTTTGCTGACGGAGCTAGAATTGGTTGCCATCATAAAAATCTATGTGTAGCAAACCTGCAAAAAGAAGTTTGAACAATGAAAAACAAACGAAACTCAAACAAATTTACAAAACATCTAAATTTTATGATTCATGCAAATTTGCAAATTATAAATTATATCTTCCATTATTTAATATTTATTAACTTTAGATTTTTATTAAAATTGATGTATTGTACATTATTTATTCAATAGAATATCAGTATATTTAATATTATAATATTAATGATATATATATATATAGACTATATATATTCATATATATAATTATAATCTATATTTAATAATATAGTATATACTATATTGTATTAGACTTTAGTTTTACTATTTTAATTTAATCATACAAATAAAATATTAAAGTAAATTTAAAATTATACAATATTTTAATAAACTATTTAATAATATAATAAATATTATAGAATATGTTATCCCTATTTAATAGATATTACAGTATACTATTCAATATACATTTCAAAAAAAAAATTATATAATACAAAACAGAGACCTGCTATTAATATTTGCCCTAGCCCAACTGGTTTAGACTATCCTGGTTGGTTTCGCATAAAAAAATACTAGAATTGTATTAAATCAAAACATATACGTTAAAATCACATAAAAAGGAACATGAATCATCAGCTATGTCATCAACACATTCGGGAGAGGAGTATCAAGGTGACACTTGTTTGCAAATAGTGAAAACGTCAGCTTCAAAACATCAGCAACGAAACTAAAAAAACTTTCCCTATTCACGTTCATCACATCATAAAACAAAGGCAAACCATCAAATGGATCTGTGAAATGCTTTGTTTTACGGTTTTTTCTTTTGAAAAGTTATGTCTAGAATCGTATGGGTACATGAAGTTTTGGCAGAATTGTTTTGAGGCAAAATAAACCAAACTTTGGACAATTCTGCGGATTTGAGGCTTGATTTCGATTTCGAGACATTTCGTACCCAGAATCAGCAGGTAAGCATGCTGATTTGGCAAGATAGGTTTGGGAAAAAACAAATTTTAGCTTGATTTTTGACACAACACAAAAATTTCATATGGATACAACAAATAGCAAGAGGTGTTAGGGATGGCTTCAATTGAAATTGTTTGTACCGTTCCCAGCAAACTTGTACTTTGGTATCAGCCCTTGAACTGTCTTTGAATAACCTGATTTATTCGCAAGGCTTACACAATATTGTATGCCTCTTCTTTATTGATATACAATAATTTATCCTGTTTTCAAAGAACAATATCCTACTCTTATTGTGCCTACTAGGTGTATAAATAAATCCCCCAAAAGAATTGATCAATAGTATAAACAGAAAAAACCTGTACAATTTCCATAAAATGTCCTTTTTCTTACTCATTTCTAAATACTGTTGCTGATAAAAATATTTGCACATGGTAGATCATATTTAGTCACTATTTATGTCATTAAAATAGTCTTTAACTTCAGAGTATGGGTTTTTAGCTTTTCCAATGGTGTGCATCATAATGTATTTCACTCACAGTCAAATATATAACTACACAAAAGTTATAAAGAAACTTCGTACAAGAATTTTCCACACATAGATTTGTTCAACCAATAAAAAACATTTGGTCCACTAACAGTTAGTGAGTTAAAAAGGAAATAAAGCAAATTATACAAAAATATTATAGTATACATAAGAAATACATAGCTCTTGCCTGATGCACTACTTTTTGCTTGCTCAAAAAGAAAAAATAATTATCTTGACAAAAGTTCTGTGTATAAAAGATGACATTTAAAAAGGCTAAATATAATTCTATGGGAAACATCACAATATCCCCATGCTAATTGTTCTACAAATCCAATTATGCCGTTCATGCTTAAAATATAACTCTTTGACCATATTTGTGAAAGAGAAGAAAAAGTAATGAAAAAAACCTGCAACAGAGGCTTTTCTTTTCGCTGGTGTACTTGACATTGAATTTCGAAGATGAGATGATAACTCTTGCCTAATTTCTCGAAACACAAAAGCAAAGGCATTTTCTGAAAAGAAAAAAAGTAGAAAATATAAGCCTCTTCTTAGTTTAACCTTTGATCTAGACATACGCAACAAAGATCAAGAACTTTTGAGCCCTGGAAGAAACCAAGATATCAAAGGAATAAGAAAATAGCCATTTGTGCTACTGCTATGCATATAGGTCAAATCATTTAATATAACTAGCCATTGAGTACAATAAACCACACAAAAGTAAACAACAAAACTGAATATATTTTAAAACAAGAGCAGTTGTCAATGAAATCGGTGAAAAAGAGGATGAATGTTGTATGTAGTATGTTCTTTCAGTATAAGCAAATCATTATATATTAGAGACTTTGGCATGCAACCATTGTTGTACATTGGATTGTGACCTAGCAATAAGATGAAGCACTTGTCACAATGATCTCCCTGTTCCAAAACCCATAGTGTGTGCTACTCATGTTAATTGGTCTCCATGTTAATGTGTATAAGTGGATATGGTGGAGGAGTTGGCTTTCTACGAAACTATCATCCAAGGGCATCATGAAGAGATGGCTAACTTCCTAATTAAGGTGGAATAATATAATTTGTGGAAGACTGTAAAATGTAATCAGAGAGCAGCTCAGCATAGATAACTAAAGGACCAACTTACCCAGCATATAAAATGCAGCACGTATTGTCTGTTTTACATCAAAGCTATAATAAAAATCAAAATAATCAGTGATCGTCTACAAATACATGTTGATGTTAGAGAAGCAGCGTCAGGGCTTCTACTTCCAGCCCAGATCCGCATTTGAAGAGCAAATTAAATGATAGCCTAAATGGCTATTTAATTTGAAAGACATCAATTGATGAAGAGGCGCTTCATCATCTCACATAAATTAATATTTAATTATTGATAACAAGGCCGACATCTTGTAGGCGCAATTTCATGAAGAGACACATTCTTTTTGGAGGTTGACCTTATTGTTAGAAGACACGACTTTTGATGAAGGCCAACTTGAGTCTTGAAGAGTCACGTCCTCTCCTTTCCTCTTGTATATATATTTGATGCTCTTCTCATTGTATTCATTCATTTATTCATCATAGTTCGATATTCACAAGTGCGAATAAGAGTGGAGAAGAAGTTCATAATAGTGCAGATCGATATATTGATAAGAAGGCTGAGTTTATCATCTAGAAGCATTATAATATTGCTGTGTTAGCATCAGATTGTGGTGCTCTTACTTGGCCTCCATATCGGCCTCTTTGTAAAGGAGACAATTGTTGATATTCAATATATAAGTGATATATTGTTGCTGGGTTTTTCTCCCTCAAGTGGAGGGTTTTCCCAGGGTATATGCTGTGTTATTGTGTCTGATTTTTGAATTAAATTTCTGCTTTTACATCTGATCATAAAAACTAACATGGTATCAGAGCGGGTATAAGAAAGATCGTGATCAGATTTAGTCAAGCAGCATTATCCTCCATTCTTATTCTCATCCTTGATTGGATCTATCCTATCGTCAAGATGGTGAACGGGCTCAAGAACGAAGATAGACTTGAGGGCACATCTAACTTCCATCTTGGAGGTTCAAAGTCATGCTCGCGTTGGAAGAAAATGAGTTAGATGCATTCATGGAGGGTGAAGTTCCCGAACCAACCAATGAGAATGAGAAGTTACAATGGAAGAGAAATGGCACTAAGGCAAAAAAGATGTTGATAGATTCTGTGAAAGACCACATTGTGCCAATCATCTCCAAGTTAAAATCTGCAAGAGAGATGTTCAAGACTTTGGAGGAGATGTATGAAATCAACAACACAAGTCAAGCTCTTGCATTAAAGCAACAGCTTCATAACATAAAGATGGTGAAAGGAGATTCCATCATCACATTCTTCATGAAGATTACCGAGTTGAGAGATCAGCTCTCTACTATTGGACATATTGTTGATGACAAGGATTTGACCATGTTGGCTCTTAATGGTCTTCCTTCATCTTGGGAGTCATTCATTCAAAGAATCAATGCGAGATCAAAACTCCCTAAGTTTGATCGATTGAGGGCAGATTGTATTCAAGAAGAATCAAGGTTAGCTGCAAGAGGCATTGGTCAAAGCTCTACAAATGAAGACATTCATGTTCTTGCCGCTCAATCCTCGAATTAGAAAGGAAAAGAAGGGAAGAAAGGATACTTCAAGAGGAATAGAAATAAAGGATCAAATGATGCTCCTGCATCAAAGAAGAAGAAGGATCTCTCCCGCATTCAATGTTTTAGGTGTGACAATTTTGGTCACTATGCGAAGGATTTTCCAACCCGACCTAAGCAGAAGGCTACTATTGCAAATGTGGGTGAGATCTCTCCGCAGAAGGATTCAAGTGGTTTTCTATTCTATTCTACTCTTTCAAGCAATGTGCCTACCGACAACAATACTTGGTTGATTGATAGTGGTGCCTTTCGCCAAATCATCGGATTTAGAGAGCATCTAACTGATTTGGTGGAGAGAGATTCTAGTGTTCAAGTAATTATTAGAGATGATGCTAGTTATTTTGTGAAAGGAGTTGGGACCTCCTCTCTTCACTTGGATTCCGGCATTTCCTTGCAATTGAGTGATGTTCTATTTGTTTCAGGTATCAATCGGAACCTTGTCTCTATCTCAGCCTTGGAGGACAAGGGGTACCAAGTTGCATTTTCAGAAAGCAAAGTTCTTGCATGGCCGAAGAACTCAAGTATCAAGATTGCTCGGGTGATTGGAGTTCGACATGAGAGTCTCTACAAACTTTGCACTCGTCCACTTCAGGCCTTGTTGCATGATTCATCAAGTTCGTGTGAACTTTGGCATAGAAGATTGGCTCACCTTCACTTTTGAGTACTACCAACCATGGAGAAGATAGTCATAGGCCTTCCAAAACTCAACCAAGAGCATGAAGGCACTTGCAGAGGTTGCGCATTGGGTAAGAATACTAAAGGTCCATTTCATAGTAGTGAAAGTAGATCTAAACGTATTCTAGATCTTATTCATTCTGATTTATGTGGTCCAATGTCTGTTGCTTCTTTGAGTGGTTTCTTGTATTACATTATTTTTATTGATGACTACTCTAGAAAGACTTGGATTTATTTCTTGAAATCTAAAGAATCTGAGGAAGTACTTGAAAGGTTCAAAGAGTTTAAAGCTCAGGTAGAGAACTTATCTAGGAAGAGGATCAAAGTTCTGAGATCCGACAACGGAGGAGAGTACATCTCTGGAAGCTTCCGTAACTTTTGCATTGAAGCAGGGATTAAGAGGGAGTTTTGTGTCCCTTACAATCCTCAACAGAACGGTGTTGCAAAAAGGAAGAACAAATCTATTGTGGAAGCAGCCAAAGCCATGATTCATGACCAAGATCTGCAAACCTTCCTTTGGGCTGAAGCATCTAGGATAGTTGTTTATGTTTAGAATAGAAGCCCTCACCGCATTTTGGAGAACATGACTCCCAAAGAAGCATTCACAGGGGTGAAACCAGAAGTAAGTCATTTGAGGATCTTTGGTTGTCCAATGTATGTTCATGTACCTAAAGACAAAAGGACAAAGTTGGAACCGTCTGGCAAGAAGGGAATATTTGTGGGCTATAGTGAGACCTCAAAAGCCTACAGAATCTACATTCCAAGTCAGAAGTTGATTGAGATCAGCAGGGATGTTACATTTGAAGAAGATGTTGCATTCAAGAGATCTAAAGGCACTCATATGGAGATAGACAATGAAGACCAAGAGTTTCCTTAGGATATGGAAGTTGACCATACTCCTGAGATTCAGAGGGAGGCTACTGATCCTAAAGAAGATGATGATCCAGTTGAGCCTTTGGAACCTACTGATGGGCCTACAGACATTGTGATTGGTCATAAAAGACCTCTTTGGGCTAGGCAAACTATGCAGGAGGCAGAGAAGTTTGCAGCTCCAAGAGGAACATTCAGAGAAAGCAAGACACCTCATAAGTTCTCCAGTTATGTTGCATTGATGAGTCAAATCATTGAGTCAGAGCCTTCTAGTGTTAAGGAAGCTACTAGTCAACAAGTTTGGAGAGATGCTATGGCTAAAGAGTATCAATCCATTCTCAAAAATGATGTGGAACATCGTACCTAGACCTAAAGGGAAATCTGTTGTTTCTTCTAAGTGGTTGTTCAAGATCAAGCATGCGGCTGATGGGAGCATTGAGAAGTACAAGGCTAGGTTCGTGGCTAGAGGATTCTCTCAGAAAGAGGGAGTTGACTATGAGGAAACCTTTGCTCCAGTCGTTCGTTATACATCCGTCAAGACCATCATTGCTATTGCAGCATCTAAAGGATGGAAGATTCACCAGATGGACGTGATGACAGCCTTTCTAAATGGTGTAATCGAGGAAGAGGTATATATTGAGCAACCTAATGGTTTTGAGGTTCATGGGAAGGAGTCTCATGTTTGCAGGCTGAAGAAGGCTTTGTATGGCCTTAAGCAGGCTCCTCATGCTTGGTACGAAAGAATTGATTGTTACTTGTTAAGCTTGGGCTTCTCCAAGAATGATGTTGATTCAAACCTATACTTCAAGGTAATTGATGGTGAAGCATTAATCTTGGTTCTCTATGTTGATGATTTACTTCTTATTGGAGAAGATCACCTCATTATCAAATGCAAGAAGGAGTTAGCTTCTAAATTTGAAATGAAGGATCTTGGTCTCATGTACTACTTCCTTGGTTTAGAAGTATGGCAGAAGCCGGATGAGATCATTCTAAGTCACGAGAAGTATACAATTGACATTCTGAAGAGATTTGGTATGATAGATTGCAAATCCATGTCTACGCTTATGGAGACCAACTTGCAGAAGCTAAAAGAGGCTGCAGCTAGTTCAGATCTGGTGGATCCCACGATGTACAGGCAGTTGATTGGATCATTGATGTATCTAGTCAATACTAGACCAAATATTTGCTATGCAGTGAGTGCACTTAGTCAATTCATGTGTGAACCAATGCAAATACATCTAATTGCAGCGAAGCATATCCTGAGATACTTGCGTGGCACAGTTGGGTATGGCTTGAGATATTCCTCTGGTGTGGACTTGAAGCTGCATGGATATACTGATTTTGATTGGGTAGGGTGTGTTACTGATCAGAAGAGCACCTCTGGATGCTGCTTCAGTTTGGGGTCTGCGATGATATCCTGGTGTAGCAGGAAGCAATCTTCAGTGGCATTAACCACAGCAGAGGCCGAGTATATTGCAGCTTGTGTGGCAGCCCGAGAAGTAGTGTGGCTTCGGAAGCTCCTTGCAGGATTGTTTGGACAATCGATGGAGCCGACTGTCATTCATTGTGATAATCAAAGCTGTGTGAAGCTTTCTGTCAATACAGTGTTCCTTGATAGAACCAAACATGTTGAGATCAAATACCACTATATCAGAGATATGGTATTAAGGAAAGCGATCCAATTGAAGTATATCAGCACTGATGAGCAGACGGCAGATATTCTCACCAAGCCTCTCTCCAGGATAAAGTTTGTGTACTTTCGAGACAAGCTTGGAATAGTGGAGAATGAAGCCCTAGCTGAGAGAGAGTCTCAACATCAATGATCTTCTTTAATGCATTCTCTCTATGAGAGGGATTTGAGGTGCAAGCCCTTGTTAATGTATTTCTCTCTGTGAAAGAGATTTGAGGTGAAAGCCCTTGTTTCCACCCTCTGGGAGTAGCCATGGTGGAAGTCACGTGTGTGACTCCATGACAACATCACATGAGAGAGTCCGTGATGATTTTCTTGTACTTGTGCTTTTCACCTTCTGGGAGTAGCCATGGTGAACATCACGATGAGGTGACAACATCACATTGAGTGATTCCGTGATGGGCACTTGTACACATTTACCATTCATGGGAGTAGCCATGATGGTTGATATCACGATGAGGTGATATGTTTCTTTTCCACATATGGGAGTAGCCATTGCAGTTGACATCACAATGAGGTGATATGTCTTATACAGCTGGAAGTATCCTCCCTAGCTGAGAGGGAGTGTTGATGTTAGAGAAGCAGCATCAGGCTTCTACTTCCAGCCCAGATCCGCATTTGAAGAGCAAATTAAATGATAACCTAAATGGCTATTTAATTTTAAAGACATTGATTGATGAAGAGGTGCTTCATCATCTCACATAAATTAATATTTAATTATTGATAACAAGGCCGACATCTTGTAGGCGTGATTTCATGAAGAGACACATTCTTTTTGGAGGCCGACCTTATTGTTAGAAGACACGACTTTTGATGAAGGCCGACTTGAGTCTTGAAGAGTCACGTCCTCTCCTTTCCTCTTGTATATATAATCATTTATGAAGAATAATGCTACTGGAACTAAATTTGATTATTTCTAGATCAGATTTCAAATTTATTCAATACAGGCATTTCTAACATGCAATAAATCAGAAATGTTTCAGATCCAAAATAAGGATATTTTCTTAACTCTGATTTCAACTTTATAACAAACAGCTTATGCACATGAAAAGAGTAGCGGTAATACTATTTAGTCCTGAATATGTCATTCATGTAAGAGTTTGTGCATAAGCTACCCATACAAAATCTAAATGTACAGTAAAAATATGACTTATTAAGCATTGTCTGCAGTTCGCTTTAAACTACAAGGAGAAATGAGATAATCATTTCAATATTTAAAATATTTCATAATGGAATAAACCACGAAGATAAGCTTTAGATCAATCTTACCGTGCTCTGGTGGATTAATCAAAGATATAATATCTCCATGTTGAATTTGTGCTTCAGGAGAATCCTTTTTCAGTTTTTCCCAGTTAAGATAAGTTCCATTTGAGCTACACATTCACTAAGACATTTAGATAAAAAATAGAACAGATATTGATTGAATTGTTGGAAGTTCAAGAAATAGATGTATTTATACCTGGAATCTTTTAGAAAGACAGAATAGCACATGCCATCTGATTGGTCAGTATTTTCAAGAACCAATTTTTTCCTGTAAACTTTACAGTGCCTGCCACTGACATTTTGGGATTCAAACTGGCAACTTGCCTCCTTTACTGAGCGGCCAAGAATATGTTCATTGCCATGCAAAAGAATATGCATACCCTGAAGTCCAAATAACTCATTCAGCAGAAGACATTCATAACTACATAAAACAAACCATGCAATAAAAATAGAAGCATCAAACCATTAGAGTTTATGACAAGATCTTAAGAACTTTTTAATACTAATGATACTTCTGTCAGTGAATAAAAACGTATATTTTCCATAACCCATGCATCAAGAGCCCTAATCACAACAGTTTGTCCGAATCTCCACCATCTCCAGCAAGACCTGAGTTCAAAGATTCCTAGTGACATTTGTGCTATTGCCCAGCCTTAATGTAAGTGGGTCCATGTCAAAAACCAAAAACTATCTATCAACTATCAAAACCAATGAAGCGGAAATTGCAAAAAAAGTCATGATAAATTGGCACTTGCAGGCTACACTGATCTGAGTTGGCTTGGCTCACCAATTTTTTATGAACTAGGACACATTTTTGAGACATTACAAAATCATGATTTAATAATGAATGATGCAAAGGGAAAGGAATTTGCAGAAAAAGTACAATGATCAGTGACTTGTTTGACAAATTGTCTCTTCCTAGTAGCCCTGCTTTTTGACAAATCAAATGGGACAACAATCTAAGTTCAATCTAAGTTACCGGTTTGTTTTTGGGTTCAGGTATGGGTACAAGATTCCGGTACACGGATTCAGTCAAAAAAAATTTTGGGGTTTGGGTAAGTTAATACAAAAACATATAAAAATCAGAAATATATACATATTTGCAGTGGTAATTAAGTTCAAAATACACCACCATATTAATAGTCAAATAACATAGCAAAAATACACCACCACTTTCATAGTCAATTTAATAATACAATACAAGGGCCTTCATACTCCCAATCTGATGTAAAGCCAGTACATTTTTACTCAATCCTCATGCTATGGTTCAATGTTGTGAATCAGTAGAAAGGAGAAATAGCAAGGCAACCTGTTTCTCATGAAGACCAAACACAATGCCATCTCAATATCCTAAACCATCACTTACAACAGAGATCTGGTTTCTATGGTGCTTAGAACCATAGCAGCATAAATCGTTTGGGGAAAAAATCGGCAAACCAAAAAATCAGGATTTTTTGAAAAATCATGAAAAAATTGGGAAAAAATCGGATTTGAAAAAAAATGTAAAGGAATGTAGAAAAATAGACAAAACCTACGTTTTCTAAAAACTCAAGGTCATTTCCATAGCATAGAGATATAGAGAGCAAATAAAACAGAGATTTTAACCCGTGAATTGTAGAAAATAGATCTTTTTTGTATATATTCATATCGCTAATTACATTGCATCAATGCATTGCACAAAATATACTTCATAAAAAAAAGTAGATGTTGACATATGACAAAATATCAATTACAATATAGTGTGTAACTTTGTACAAAGTCAACCTCTAATCTAAGTACAAAGTGACAAAAATAAAATGTAGCCAATGACAACAACGCTAGAGGGTAGCAGGTCTTGATGATGAAGCTCCTACTCCAGTGCTTCTAACCAAATGCTCAAATATTTGACCAGGCACTTCAGCCTCCTCTAGTATATCGATATCCTCAGGTGCATAAGGATATTCATCAGCAGCAATCCATTCGTTCTCTGGATCAATCTCATCAAGGTCAATTGGCTCATCATCCTCAACAGTACCTGTTGCAGCCCATGTAGGAATTAGTCTTGGCCTTACAAGTGAAAAAGATAATGAATACAATTTCAACTAACTACAAGTATATTGAAAGTCTAACCTTGAGCTTTCTTCAGCTTCAAGCGGAGGTTGTGGTGAACAAACACCAAGTCGCTCATCCGTTGTTGTGTTAGCCGGTTGCGTTTCTTGGAGTGTATGTGTTCAAAAACACTCCAATTACGCTCACAAGCGGATGAACTACATGGCTGGCTCAAAATGTGTCTCGCCATCCATCTAAGGTTTTTGGTTTCATGACCAAAATAATCCCACCATTGTGCTGCAAAAACACATTACATGGAGATGATATCATGTAAGAATATATTAAAATAATCTTAACGCTTATTGATCATGTCCACAAAATAGAGACTGTCATAGGTTTATAGAGTCTACCTGGTAGCAAGGTATTTCTGCCTTCGATGGCGGCTATAGATGAGAGAAAACCCCTTGCTTGCTTGTACGTTGCTAACTCTCCCATAGCTGCCTGTAATTGTTCTCTGGAAAACATTTTTTCCATGCACATGAACAAGCCCTGTGTTACCTCACCATCATCATTTCTAAATGAAGAGTCATAGAACAAACTTGGATTAAGATAATATCCTGCAGCATGGAGAGGAGAATGCATCTGCTGATCCCATCTTCTATCAATTATGTCCCATAACGGCATATAAGTGTCCCTGTCATTTTGCATCCTACCCCTCATCACCTCCTTGGCCCTATCCATGGCCTCATACAAATAACCCATGGGGGATTTATCCCCATCCACTAGTCTTAAGACTTTTACTAGAGGCTCTGAAAACTCTACAACTTGTTCAGCTGCATCCCAAAAACTAGAAGAGTACATATAGCCTGCCACTGCTATGCCTTCTACTAGATTTGCGAAGCCAGACTCCTCCCACTCATTTGAAACAAACATTCGTTTCAAATTCATTTTTTGTTGGCATAGAGTCTGTAGTGCAAGGAAATGTGTTGCAAATCTTGTCACCCCTGGTCGAACTAGCTCCTTGCCCTCTGTGAAAGTACGCATCATGCACAAAACCCTCGTGTGATTATAAATGAATTTTGTAACCTTGTGGGCCTTTTGCAATACCTCCTTAACCCATTCAAGTTTTCCAATGTCCTCAAGGGTTAGATCAAGGCAATGTGCTGCACATGGGGTAAAAAATATAGACGGGTATTTGTCTGTCAAGAGTCTACCAGCGAATACACAAGTTGTAGCATTGTCTGTAATAAATTGAACCACATTTTGTGGCCCAACTTCTATTACCACAAGATCATACATCTCAAACAATGCAGCTGCAGATTTGATAGTATCTGATGCATCCAGGGATTTCAAAAATATAGTGCCAATCTCACAAGAGACAATGAAGTTGATGAGGGTTTGATTCCTTCTATCTATCCATCCATCTGACATTATGGTGCAACCAGTCTTTTCCCACTCTATTTTATGCTCCGTAACATCTTTAACATCCTGTATTGCATCATTGAGCATACCAACCCTCAAGCTCTCGTAAGATGGGGCTTTGAACCCAGGACCCGCAGCTGCAATAGCATCCACCACACCTTGCCAATATGGCGATCTAGCAACATGAAATGGCAAGCTAGAGTAGTACCAAAAGTTTCCAATCACCTTCCTTGCTTGTTCATGGACATTCTTCCTCCATCCTGTACTCTCCAAAGTAGTTTGTGATCCCGGTATAGTACGAGGTGCAAAGAAAGCATTAATGTTTCCTCCACTTGTGTTTGGGCCATGCGCTGTAGAAGGTGTTGACTTTGACTCCCTCAAAAACTCACTTGCATCATCATCTTGACCTTGATTCCCTCTAGTATTTGTAGAATTAGAACCTATTTCAACCCCGGTTCTTGCCTTTTTTGCCTTGTTCTCAGGAATCGCATGAAGAGCCAGTAGTGCCTAGTGTGTGACATCTGCAGGGCATCCAGGACAAGGAGTGCTGTTATTCCCTTGCTCTTTTGCCAAGTGCCATTTGAAACGATAAATGCCCTTATTGATATTAGTCTTACACCAGTTGCATTTAACCTTCGTTGTACCCGAAACTGAAGTGCAATGTGACCATGCAAAGTCTTTTTGACGTGGCATTATGATCAAATCTGCAATAAACATTTTTATTCAATCTACTTTGTGGGCATGAATTAAGGATGTCCATTGGTGTTTTAGAGTTATTAATTAATTTTGAGGACTAGAGTGCAGGTTGTGGAAAGAAAGAATTGATGTGAATGGACGAAACATGAAAGAAAAATAAGCAAAACCAAATAAGAGAATTGCTCCTACAACAATTTATGGCAATCCAATGTTAAACAGTAAACGCAATGCACTGTAACAGAAGTTATACTGTTATACATTTATCTTCTCCTAAAAAATTTAAATAAACAAATGCATAGTAAATACTTAGTTATGGTTTTTGGACTAAGACAAGGTGAAATGATTTTTAGAAATAGTGTTGGACTAAGGTTGTGGATGATGGCTGTCCTAAACTTTGATTCAAAGATTTTATTTCAAGGATTTTGGATTTTTTCAAACAAATAAAAGGTTAATAAAAAATTGCAATTACAGGGCATTTAAAATAACACAGTTACACAGTTACAATGCATTTTTTATTTTCTTGATTTTCTTGTGTGCTGGTATTTACAATGCATTTAAAAAAATAAAATAACAAGAAAACAAGAATCAATTTTTTTTTAGTTATGGTTTTCTTGTCATTTACACGAGCTGCTATGAATACAAGAAAACCAAAAAATAAAATAGGCCTTCAGAAATTTTTTACACACCAAAAAATTAATTAACAATGGCAATGGCGACCCTACTTGAGTAATTAAAAACGCCTTCAGAAAGAATGAACCCACGTTGAGAAACAAGCAAAACACGACCAGCAAAAATGGCTTCAAAAATTCGCGCCGATGAGAAACCCACGATTTCAGAGTAGATTCATGCCCGCAAATCAGCAGCCGCCTTCAGAAGTTTTCGCCGACCTGAGAAACCCTCAATTCGCACTTGAAAGAGGAGATTACGTCGTCTTTATAGGCAAAAACGCGTCACTTTTTAGGTTTTTTTTTCCGCGCAATTTTTTCACGTTTTTTTGCAGATTTTTTCCTTGAAAAATCCCGATTTTTTAACGATTTTTTCACTAGTGTTGACTGCTGAAAAAATCGGCAACCTCCCAGATTTTTACGATTTTTTGCCGATTTATGCTTCTATGATTTAGATAATTAATACTTCAATGTCAAATGTCAAATTAACACAAAATACAATCAATAATCTTCATCTTGCTCTTCATCGAGAGCATCAACGTCATCACTTGGTTCAGTTATAGTTTGAACCATAGGCAACCACAGTGCAACTCCCAGTAGCTCCATCATATGTAGGAGCCGCCTCATCCTCTAAAGAGATTGTGCAAAGCCGTGCAAATAGATGCATCCAATTCAGCACTCCAGCCCAATTCATCATCACCCCTTGCTTGTAGTTGACTCGATTATGTGACAAGTGGTGCAAGTTGAAATGTGCACAAACTAAGTCTTCTATTTTTTTTGCAGCCAACTGATTGTGCTTAACTAAGCTGATTTAGGAGTATGTACTCCAATCACACTTAGTCAATGAACTCGCACATTGTTGAAATTGGACACAAAGTCAATACAACAATTTAAATTGTAAAACATAATATATAGCTGTGAAAGAATAGTAAGATTGTTAAAAAAATAAAAGTGATTACTAGTGAAACTTTGATTGCAAGAAGTTGCAGGTACATAGAACCTTCCTCGTGGAGGTACCATCATGTATGAGCATCTTTGTCATTGTCTCAAAGAGTTCTAAGATTGCAATTCTGTGAGGATATGAAGCTACCAAACTCACACAACAATATCCTCAACATTTAAATCTAGGACGATTCTTCAAAATGTTGCCTTGTACAGCTCAGCAACTTCTACATCTTTATAAGGTACCCCTCGGTATGTCTGTTGTTGCGTGTTTTATGACACACAAAACATTTTAGAACAAAGTGTCACAGACGCTCTATTCTCTCTTGAAAAACTACTTCCTATGCTAAGATTGCAAGTGAGGTCATAGGGTAATTCCAATGTTTAAGATGAACGCGGATAGGCTCTGTGGTATGGATGTGATTTGCTGTGGGCACAAGTAAGATTTTGCAAGTTATTCGAAGAAGTGGAGACATAAATGCAGTACCATTTTGGGTTTTTTGATTTATATAAAAAAAGTGAAAAAGATTTAGGGTTTAGAGACTCTATGCTACTCCTAAGAAATCAAGAGAAGACGAAGACTAAGTGAAACCAAATAAACCATACTCTGTTTCGCCACGTTTAACGACAACTACGCAGAGCAAGTGCAATCTTCTAGGAATGTGCTTGTGATTTTCACGTGATAAATAATTGCCATCAGATCGAACAACAATTATTAAAACAGAAGTTAAGCATCCACAGTAAAGCTCAGTCTAACTTTGCACATTGAGTGAAATCATCCACCCAAAGAAAGTATGAGCTCGGTTTCACTAATCTCCGTTATCAATCAATCATTCTTCTAACATACATTTTAATTCAAATCTGCTAAGCGAGAAAGAAAATATGCGACCATGCAACTATTCAACAATCAAGTACTCAAAGCACCTCATGCATTTGAACTTCATTATCAAAGTAGCTTTTCACAACAATCTCATAAGAACTCTCTCTTTATTTCTAACTATCTCAAATCTGCTCTAACTCTTAATCTCTAATCTCTATATCTCTACCTTCTAATCTTCTAATGAATTTCTAATGAGAATGAGAGAGTGAGGGGGGGGTTTATATAGTTTTTCAAGATTACAAAGAACGGCCGAGATTGATTCAAGATCAATGGCCAAGATTAAATGGAACTAAACCCTAATTAGGGTTTCCAAAACCACAATCAGTTAACTGAAGAGAACACTAGACAACTGGAGTGTCATCCTTATCCACTTGTGCAGCCTCACGTTCGGCGAACCTGGACACTATCAGGTCGACCTCCTCCATAGCAATGTCGGGCAGCACGCTGATGTTGTACTCCAGCAAATCCAAGTTCTCGGCACACTCTGCAAACATATTCGTCCATTCTGGCTCCTGTGCAAGAAAGAACTTCTGATGGCCATGAATTCGAACACTTTGGTGAATCCTTCTTTCATAATTGGCCCGGTGGTGGAGAAAACTTTCTGTACTTGCTCTTTCAAACTCCTTGGCCGCAAGTGTTTCCTTCGGACAATTTCCTTGTCTAGCATATCTGCAGCCATCTCATAGATTTTTCTTTGAATTTCTTTTACTTGTTCTTCAACTCTACCACTGTCCTGCTTCACCTTTTCGAGGACTCCTTTCCTTGAGATCAAAGCATAGTACCATCCGTTGAAGTCATACGCTGCTCCGGCTTCAATAACCTTGTCTTCGATCAGTCTTTGCTTAGAAATGCCCTTCAGTTCCCGAATGTATGGGATGATCCTGCTTTGAATATCCTCAAGACTATTCCATGACTCTGCAAGATCTGCAACTCGCGAAAGCATGAAGGAAGCCTGTTCATTTATATGTGCCAACTTTTCTGCAAACACCAACGCTTCTTCTTTCCTTCCAACCATCCAGCTTTTAGCTTCCCTCGCTGTTGTCAACTCTTCTTCAGAATTTGCATCTGGTTCCTGTGAAGCAGTTGGAGGTAAAGGCGCCACCTGTTCACCTTCGTTTAGTGGCTTTGTCAAGTGCTGGATGTAGTCCTTTAGGCGCTGGATTTCTTTCTTGTACTCTTTCTTCTTGGCAACTTCCTTTTCTAACCTGGCCTTGATGGTGGCCACGGAATTATCCAAGTCTTCGACTTCCTGCTCTTTTGTTGCTGGACCCATGTCGACAGTTGTGATAGCATATTCCTCAGGAGCAATCTCGTCTTGAAACTTGTCGGCTGCAGGCACTGCAATTTGCACCGTGCGATTCCCAGCTTCATCTCTCTGGATGGTTGAGAACTTCTTGGCCTTCTTCCTTGGGGCAGTTTGCTCTAATCTGGCCAGAAAATCTGTGTCATTGTCCTCCTCAGGGACCTCCACTGGCGCTTTTCTTTTCAATCTTTCCCTCAGCCATTCTGGTACTGTTGGCTGTTCAATTATGTCCTCCTGATTTTGGACGTCCTGTATGTCCTGTACTTCCTGATCTTCTTGTATTTCTGGCATACTTTGAATTTCTTGGACCAACTGCATATCCTGGATCTCCTGGACGGATGGGTCCTCTTGAATGCCTTTGAGGGCGGAAATCATTCCTTCCTCGAATTCTCTATCCTCGATGTCTGTGTCGTTATCCGATCCTAAGATTTATGTGCCTGCTGGAGAAGGTTGACCATCATCCTCTATTTGAATTGGCTCTATATTTTCAATTGGAGAAGGGATCCTGGCATTTTCCAAAGATTCTTTATCCAAGGCAAGCATTTCTTCTATGTTCCTAGAAGTGGCCGACTGGAGGGGTCTGGACTTGTGTTTCTTCCGCGTAGGCCCTTCATCTATCTCTTTACCCTTGTCTTGCCGTGCAGTTTTATCGGCTTCTTTCCTCTTCTTCGAGTTGGCAGCATCTATTGGTCCATCTCCACGAGATGCACCGGCGTTTGAAGAACATGACTCTGTGTCTCCCATCAACTCATAGGTAAATTGCACATTTCTCTGTTTTAGGACCTCTACTTGACGATCTATCCACCACTGG
The DNA here is from genome assembly GCA_007258455.2 of Sequoia sempervirens. Classification (NCBI taxonomy): domain Eukaryota; kingdom Viridiplantae; phylum Streptophyta; class Pinopsida; order Cupressales; family Cupressaceae; genus Sequoia; species Sequoia sempervirens. Next base: position 19,434 of record VDFB02346914.1, on the reverse strand, counting down.
GAGTACTTGAAAACAGGGCGCATCAAAGTGGATAGATCACCCATCTCAGGCTCAAACCATTTTATAGGCGGTAGTGGCTCATTTTCCATGAAGCCTGGCTGCACGTATATTCCATCATCTTCCAGTTGGTCAGGTATTTTGAAGAGCTCTGTCGACCTTATCATGCTTAATGGCAGCCTTGACCATAACCTTCTTCTTACATCATATTCATCGGCTGCGTTGGCCCAAAAGTCCTCTAAGTCAACCCGATGTTTATACCTTTCTCCGTCCATAGTCTTGATGTGATGGAACGGATCGAAGTTGCTCCTGGCTTTGTATGATATGAAAGGATATTGTTGAATCTCCAGTCGAGCAACCTCTGCTGCTTGTGCTGTCGGGCATGACTCCTCCATGTTGCCGATGAAAAAGGGGAAGGTGACAGCAGCTTTCTGCTTAGGCCTTTGGATGTTCTGATATGTTTCTAGTTGCCTTAGCACTTCCAGCAATACCATCCTGTTAGTCGGATAGACAGGCAGCCTATAAGGATTTCCGGAAAATCCTTGGATTCTGATGTAGGTGAACTTAGGATATTGAATAAACCAGAATCCATACCGGCTGATCAGGCTCTTGGCTTCATGCGAGAGTCTTTGGTGAGTTCCGCCTTGAAGAAGCCGGGTGATATACATCAAAAATGCATCATGAGCTCTCCGGAAGTGGGATTTCTCTTTCAGCTGTAGCTGCGGATAGCAATCGTAGACTTTCAATTTCCCCTCGCCATTGCCGACCACGCCTTTGCATGTCAAGCCAGGATACTTATAGTATCTTGCGAGTGAATATACAATGTATGAGCTCATGTGGAAAATTTTGGTCTGCTCAAAGTTGACCAACTGTTCGTGCAAGCTGTCACTAATCATCCTGGACCAATTGAACATTTTGACTCCAGTGATTATTTCGTCAATAAAATAGTACATCCATTCTTCGAACGGAGCACCGTGGGCACTGCCTACCATTCTGTTAAGTAGCAGAACGATATCACCATATTCTTCTTTGAAGTGGGTTCTGATCAACTTTTTCGGCATTTTGCTTGCAGTAGGCTTTGGTTTTAATAACCAATTCTTGTTTATGTTGGATGCACATAGATCTTTCTGACTTTGGTAAAGTTTGAGTGCATCTTGCTTGGTGCGATAGGATGTTCGGTTGTACACTGGAATGCCAAAAGTCTCCTGGATTGCCGGCTCGGACAAGTAAGCAAGGACTCTTCCGTCAGGAGCTTCTATCTGTCTGTCTTGTGCGTTGTAATGTAGTGCACACTCTGCCATCAACTCAGGACATTCTTTTGCTGGTGGAAAACCAGCTGCATGGACGATTCCGTTTCGCATCATCCTCATGGCGATTGGTGTTGGCAGGCGTCCGTCAGTCCCGTACATTCTCTTTCGGAAGTCTTCAAGATCAACGTGGCCAAGATCTGTGTCTAGAACGTGCTCCCACTTGGACTTGATCTTTGATTGAGTTTGGACACCTTTGCTTGCAAACTTCATCTTGGCTGCTTCGAAAAAATAGATCTGCAAGAAAAGGAAGACAGAGATAATAAGACTTCGACATTTAAATCAGTTTGAAAGCACATTCCAGCTGATAATCAAATTAGACTTCACGAAAAATAACAAGCTGGAATGAAAATGAATGGTGAAGCTTCATGTTAACATGAAATGGACAAGAAAAAATCTGCCTTGTGACTTCTTGGAAACGTGATCGTGATTGCTATGCAAGCTGATAACAGAATATTTCTTTCACTTTGCTGCAAAATCTTTCAACCTTTTGCCTTAAACACTTTTTCTCTCACAACTTTCCTTCTCAAAATTGAGTGATTGCACAAATGAAAAACGAAATCACTTATAGAAGTGAGAGGGTCGATCATTTTAGCACATTTGCAAAGTTTCCTTTGAATCAAGTTCAAACTCATTCTTGCACTTTGTTTCAAGATGGCAAGTTCTATCCTTAACAACTTCGTCCGGGAAAGTTTCTAATTTCATTCACAGTTTAACAAAACTCTTTTTCTCTCTTTCCAATTTCAAAATTTTCAAGACTTATCTCTTTTTTGGTGTTCGAAAATAAATGATTAAAATAATTAAAATAATTATTTTATGTGTCCATTCCAACCCGTTCATTTCTATGGCTAATAATTTTTTGATTTTTTGAAAATTTCTTTGCCAATGACTTAGGCGAATTTTCATCTTTGTCCCATTTTTCTCGCCAAAATTTCTAGCATCCAATTTGGTTTGGCCATGATTTTTTAACCGTTTTCCAAAAATATTTGGCCATGTCCAATTTTATTTGGCCATAAATATTTCTCGTTTGACATTTTCCTAGCCACGTCCAATAATTTTCTAGCCATGTCCAATAATTTTCTAGCCATGACTTTTCTCTTTTCCAAAATTCTTTCGCCATGTCCGATATTTTTCCATCCATAACTTGATTTTTCACAAATTTTCCTTGCCAAGTCCAATTTTATTTTGAAGATTTTCTTGATTTTTTTATCATTTTCCTAGCCATGGCGATTTTATTTTTTAATCACTTGGGCCAATCTTCAAAGTGCCATGCATATTTTCAATTTTTAAGGGTTCACACTTAGGCAAAATTTTAATTTTTTCACTTTCTAATACATGGCGGACTTTGACATTTTCTTTGCCATTCACTTTCCTTTGGCCATGCCTTAGCCATTTTTCTTTCCTTTCATCTTAGGCGGACTTCACACATTTTGTAGCCACTTTACTTCTTTCATATCCAAGGCGGACTTGCCTTGCTTTGTTGCCATTTCTTATGTGTCTATGGCGGACTTGGTCATGTCTTTGGCCATACCTTCTCCCTTGGCTATGCCTTAGCCAAATTTTCTGTTTTGCTCTAGGGGCGGACTTCATGGTTTGCATTGCCATTTACCATCTACAGCTGGGCGGACTTTAACCTTTTCTTGGCCATTCACTTTATGCTTAGGGCGGACTTTAAGTCTTGGCTTGCCACTTTGGAGGGCGGACTTGCTAGTTTCTATTGCCACTTTCCTTTTGACTTGGGCGGACTTTAGCTTCTTTCTTGCCATAAGTCTTGGTTGGAGGGCGGACTTCATGCTTTGGTTGGCCAAGACTAGGGCGGACTTCAGCTTGAGCCTGGCCATTGCCAGATTTTCTTAGACATTTCCTTCATTCTTCATGGGCGGACTTGCTCCATCTGTTTGCCATTAGACCTTTGTCTCAAAGCGGACTTCATTATTTTCCTTGCCATTGGATGGCGGACTTCAGCTAGTGGTTGACCATTGCCTTCATGTTGCTGGGCGGAGTTTGAGCTTTGTTTGGCCACTTGACATTAAACCTTGGGCGGACTTCAGCTTATGCTTGGCCATGACAAGGGCGGACTTGACAGATCTTATTGCCATTGCTCAGATTTTCATGCCATTGATCAAAATTTTATGCCATTGACTGAAATTTTATGCCATTGATTGCTTGGCTGAAGGCGGAATCCATAGTTTGCCTGGCCATTACTCAGATTTGACTAAGGCTGAAGGTGTATATCTCATTTTCTCCATGATTGTGCTCAGATTTTCCATGAACTGTTCAGATTTCTTCACAAATTTCCAGATTTTCTTGATGAACTTCATGAATTTTACCAATTTATTGATGAATTTATCATCTCATTCACCATTTTCGATGCTCTTCACCAGATTTCTCTGTGATTTTCCAGAATTTCTCACCATTTTTGAACAGATTTTCCAGATTTTTGAACTTTTTTGTGATTTTCCAGATTTTTGACCAAAATTTCAAAAAAACTTTGAATCGATTTTCTGAGAGTTTCGTTGCTCGTTTCGAACTTCTGAGTGCGTTTTCGAAACTCGTGGCCCTTCTAAAAATAGAAACTTTCTAAAAATAGAAATTTTCCAAAAATAGCAACTTTCCAAAAATAGACCCTAAAAAATAGGGATCCCAGAATTGCCCAAAAGTGCCAAAAAAGTAGGTCCTAAAAAATAGGGGGCCCGGGGTGAGAAACCCTAAAAATTTGGAAGTGTCAGAATCGACCGAAACGACAGTCGATCTTCGTCTCCAGGCCTTCTAAGCACAATGGTGACGTTTATACAGCGATCCGGACTAAAATTCACTTCGACTGGTGACTGCTCAAAATCAAATCAAACCCCAAGCGAAGAAGCGGACAAAAGCGAAACCGCGAAAGCAAAACCTAAAAGCAAGCGTCAAGGGTCCCCATTTTGCAATGGGGTGAGGTGTGAGGAGTCACAACATGTCCCAAACTGGACATTTTGATCACTTGACAACTTCTCAATACAAAAGCATTAAATCTAGCACCTTTTGATCACTGAGGTCCCAGAAAGGGCATAGTGAAAGCATACAGTGACTAGAATATTAAATTATTTATGCATGCTTGCTGCAAGCCACACAACCAATGATGCAAACAATTACAAATTTTGTAACTAAAGATATGTCGGTTCTAGAAGCACGCCTTCCAGAACAATTGCATCTATATCTAGGGGAGAACCACATGGATTTACATAATAAAACCATAAACTACAAATGCTAGAAAGTTAGAAACATACATTTACTGAAGCAGAAATCCTTATGAAAATATTTTAACCAGCAGTAAATATTCAGAAACACTATATCTAAATCAGAAATATCAGACTATACTAGAAACATAAGCTACAACAGTCACCAAAATGGTATGGAAGACTTGAATGGATACCCAAACATCCTCCAAAAAACTGTGATATACTTCCAAGTTGATATGGCAGCTAGAAAAGGCAGAGGAAAATCTACACGACCGCTGTGTTGAAATGGTACAACAAGAATGAAGCTGATCAAGGTGTTGTGTCGACCTTTAGGGCTCAATAAACTTATATGGTAGACTATTACAAAGTTGTGACCAATTTCCAAAATGGTACAGAAGGTACTAACTTGTACAGCCTCCTTTAATTCTAATCTCCGAATATATATTGAACAAGCAATTAGGGTTTGCTAAGAATCAGCAAATAAATATTCAATAGTTTTTCAACAAAGCTAAAACGACACAACTTTCGGCACATTTTAAAAATCTAGAAATATCCAAATGAAACTTAATTTTCAACAAAACAGAAAATCTGGAAACAAACCAAACCAATGAAACTAGGAAAACTTCCGCAAACTTTCAACACAACTATGATCTGAGGGTGAAATCACCATGAAGGATTGGAGGGCTTTCGTGCTCAGGCAACAATATGAACAAAAGTTCAATCTCAGAAGATACTAAAAATAGCCAAGAGGACCAATACCAAGAAGATGGCATTGGAATTTAGACCCAAGTTTGGGCACCATACTTCTTATGGTTTTGTTAATGATTTTCCAAAACCATTGTAGTTTCCAGTTTGAATCCATGTCTATTTATTTGGTGCCCAGAGTTGTAGTTTGTATGGTTGATATGCAAGTACCATCATGCTGCCGGATTCACTCCAAATTTACATGTTGGTGGATCTCCTGTAATAGCTTGCTCTACAAGTGTATTGCATTCCTTTGGTTTAACGAACAATACATTAGACTGCTTTAGAGTGTGGAATTTTTCTCCCGAAAGGGTTTTCCCCACGTACTTCTTGTGTTATGGTATATTGTTGTTTTATGTTCATGTGTTTGTACTCTCTATAGTTATAAAGATTTAAGAAATTTGCACAATATTCTCCTCATTAGATTGGTACAAGAAGCGTTTTTGTGTACCTTGCTTTCTTTCAAGGGTATATCGAAAGGAGGGGTTTCTTCAACATACTAATGGGTATATCAAAAGGGCAAGCATAACGAAAGGTTTGGTATATCAGTTTGGCAATATATATAAAAGGAAACCTATTGGAGTGATAAGGAAAAAATCCATCTCCATTTGACAACAAAAGTCATAAGATGTTCTGAATTGTATTGTCTTCGAGCATTATCAGTGGAACTCAACTCAAACATGTGTAATCTTTGTAATCATGTCCACATTGTACACCAACGGCAAGTTATCCTTGCAAATTAATGTCAATAACCAACAAGAAATAAAAATAACATCTGAATGCTAGCACCAATGCAAGCCTCTGTCTACGCAAACTTGCAACCAATACAAGATGTTGTGGTATGAAATCAATAAGTTGCAAGATCAATTACATGTCAGACACCGAATGCCTCAACAGAGAAGAAAAATGTTAACAATGATGTTCCTTCTTCAAGCAATTCAACTGAAAAAGCTGCTAAAGATAAAAAGTCCTTGAAAAGTGTTGAGCCCTCTCCTATGTCATAGAAAAATGTTGTGTCTAAATCAAAAAGTGTGTTGTCAAAACCCATCAAGGATGCAATACCTATTAGTCCTTGTATTGTTGAATCTCCACCTACCGTGCAATTCTAGGAGACAATTAAACCCAACAAACATCATATTGGCAAAGGGTATACAGATGTTGTGAATTTATATATACCAAAATATTTCAAAACTATCAAATTTGTGTCTGGAGGTATTCTAAACAATAGTCAAGTTGAGTCTTCACTTGTTGGTCAGCCATGTGAAATTAACAAGTTACCAAGTCAATCAAAATCAACCTGCACTAAAACCCATCAAATCCAAACATGTTGTCAAACATGTTGTCATTGTGGACATCTAGTGACCTTTTTTTATCTACATCCTCGTCTATCATGTGGTCAACACATACATTCTGCAAAACAATGTATGTTAGAGATCCACCGACAAAATCAATGAGGCATATGCATTTTGGATGTATAGATCATTCCAAATAGCAAACTAAGGTTCATCTATTGTCAAAATCCTATAGGAGAGTCCAATCCACTATTTTAGAAAAAAGCTCATCTACTCCTGATTTGGATGTTTTTGTCGATGCAAGTGATGTTAAACTTGGCATTACAAATACTGTTGAGCATTGGTTCGAAAGCTTGTTGAACTTGTCTACTCATGATGCAGATGGTGTTGTCAATCTAGTTAATGATGAGATTAACATTGCAAATATTGATACTTATAGTCTTGCACTCAATTCCCACAAAGGATAATTATGCACTCAGTACCTATGATTTCCCATTCTGATTGGGATATTGATAATGAGCATGTTGAGACTGCCAAATATGCAGCTCAATACAAACTATTTGAGGCTATGGATATTGCCTCTTGTTGATTATACTTTTGCACTTGAGTTAAGTTGAAAACTTGAAAGGGTGGCTTACAAACCCTTCCTATTAAGTTGAAAACCTGAAGGGAAGACCACCTTCCAACTATGTATTTGCAATGAATTTTTGTCTTTTTCTTTGTTTGAGAGTTTAGAATTTGACTTTATGTCATAGAAGGTAGGACCACCTCCAAACTATATTTGCAATCAGCTTTTTTCTTTTTCTTTGTTTGAAAGATTAAAATTTGACTTTGAAGTCTATACATTATAAATATTAAAATTCAACTATATCGTAAATGATAGAATCTTGACAAAATTTGGGTTTTGCCAATGCAATGGTGAATTTTTTAAATTAGAAAAACAAAAAAAGATTCAATGGATGACAATGCACATTTTACACCAGCCATGCAGTTCATCCACTTGTGAGCATTCTTAGAGTGTGTACATACACTCCAAGAAACACAACCATTTGATTGTATAGTGGATGAATGATTAGGTGTTGGCTCAAAACAAATGTTAGGACCCTTACATCCTATTATTTTTATTCTAAGCATTGTAAAAATCATAGTTTAACTATTTAGTTAATATTGCAATGTGTGAATTTATCCCACATGTATCAAATGAAGTTGTAATAATGTAATGTGTTCATATTAAGTGAGTAGATTTGTCCCACATGGGTTTTTCCCCATAAGTCTCTCCTTGTGAGACCTTTATATTGATGCTATAATAAAAAGGAAATCTTGGAATCATATTTTATAATAAAGCTTTGCTTTGCTCTTAAGGAGGTTGCACCCTAAAAGAGGCCTATAATAATTTTTCCAAATTCATAAAAATAAGCATATATGTAATTATTTTCCAAGCTTTGTGTTCTCTTTGAATGTTATTTCTTTTCTTTGGTAACATTTTACAAGTGAAATTCTAACAAGCAATATCAAAGCTCTTTACAAGGCCATGTTCCGCAGCAACAGCAATAGCAATAATTTAGCAGCTTACAACAACTACCCACTATATGATCTCACCTTGCTTATATGGAATCTTGGTGATGTAAAAGTGGTGGACATAATGGGGCTCTAACCATTATTTGTTAAAAATAATTCCTTGCAATAGTGATCTAGTTAGAAACCCTGTGTCGAGGGTTTTTAAATATCCTTAGACAATTATCGTTTATGGCTAAGCACACTAAATTAGTGTGTGAAGTGAGGTCGGATTCAGCTCACCAACACCCACAACTCAAACAACATTTGTAGAAGGCCATAAGCTTCCTTATACCTATAAATATATCAAAAGACCATCTAGGTTTAGGAGAAACCATAGTTGGAAAACTCGGACTCAACAAGCCCAAAAATTTCGACTTGGAAAAACTTGGCAACTTAAAAAATTGCTTAAATTACTTTAGAAACACATTTCTTTTGCAAAATCCATCGACAAAATGTAGTACAAAAGTGTTTTCTATTAAATTTGATTCATTTGAATACAAATTGAGTACAAAAACGCATCATCATGCGAAATCCTAATACAAAGGTTACCTAACAACTATTATGAAAGTTGTCAATTCCAATCTGCACTCCCAAATCCCCTCATTGTAATTAAATTTCTTATATGAGAAGAGATCACAATAACTAGTGAGGGTCTAGGAGTGGAGATCTCAATGGAGTTGAGGGGCGGTACCCCTTGTGGGGGTTTGAGGGCAACGGCCCCAACAGGGTCAAGGGGCAACGCCCCTCATGCAGGTCTGAGGGAGAAATTAGGTATTTGGCACATTTTTATGAAGAATATTTGCTATCCAAGTGCTATGTGAGTAAGTGTGAGGGGCGTTCATGCATTTATAGGGCAAAATAATGAGTTCTTTTACTATATTTTTTGGAAAAAAAAAAAAAATTGTGTTTATTTCATGTTTCGCATTTTTAATGTATTTGGAGAGTTTTTTTGTCAAACTCACCAAGTTTTTGGCAAGTACTCGCCAAAATTTCAGTGAGCTTTCGCTAGAAACTCGGCAAGTCTGAGTGGAGAGTAAACCTTGTGAAAACTCGCCGGCCATTTGGCTCAGCGAGTACTCAACGCCTCACCGAGTTTTCGGTGAGTCTACCATCTATGGTCCGAGAAACCTCATCATAGAAAGCCAACAATCATCTACAATCTATAGGGTATTGAAAAGCAATTAGCACTATGATTACCCTCTTGCTACCTTGAGGATGAGATAATGTGACTACAAGAAGGTGGAATCCTCTATTGTTAGAACTCTGAAATATCAAGCCAATTCACTATTTAAACAACTTTGATCATATTTGTCCAATAATACAATGGATAAGTTTCGAAAAAAGGAATTATGTCTGAAGTGTCTCAATTATTTGGCCCCTATGCAATTTGCAAGCTTGAATCTTCTAGGGCAAATCTCTAAAATCAAGAGGAATTTGATAGTTATGTTTGAAAAAAATTCTCTTAGGGTATTATCTATATTAAAAAAAAGTCAAAGCAGTTTTTTCCATCACCAAAGCACCTATACCATGATTGTAATTGTCTTGTTGAGTTGATTGCTTTAATATATAATCCCAATACACCTTCTAATACCCCCAAGTAACCCAAAATGGTCAATGGTTACCATTCTTAGGACCTCATTTTGGAAAAGCTTGATATGGAACTAAAGACAATCAAGGACTCACTTTCGGTCTTGACCAAGTTCAACAAACCCAGCAAGATAGATGAAATTGAATCTTAAAATGTTGTATTTACTAATAAACATGATGCAATGCAAGTTGCCCTTTCACAATTGCAACCACAAGGCAACATAGTAGGAAACACAATTCTAATTCAAAGAATCATACCTTCAAAGGAGATCATAGTTTTGGGGGAGTGCCAACATGTGTATACCCAAACTTGATTGTCCCAAATTTGATGAAGATGACCCACTAGCTAGATTGACCGAGCAAAACAATACTTCAATATGAATCAAACCCCCATATGGCAAAAATTGTCCATAGCCCCATTCAACTTGGAACACACAGAAATCAATGGCTCAAGAAGACTTCTAAAACACCTGCTTGGAATGAATGTTGCAACCATCTACTAGTCTAATTTGGCCCTAGTACTTATGAAGATTTCACCATAGCATTAACCAAGATACAAAATAATTGGTCTTGTCTACCAGTACCGCACATGGTTTGAAAAATTGTCCAAAAGGATTCAATGATGCTTTTTCTAGAAGTTGTTTCACAAGTGGTTTAAAAGAGGAAATTCAAGTAAATAAAGATATTTAACCCCAAAGACATGATGGAATCCATTGAGTTACCCACGTTAAGTGAAGGCAAATTTGCCACTTGACACTATGCACATAAATCTCCACAATTCCTCAATCCCCAATAACTCCATCCACACAAGCAACATCAATCAAGAACTTAAGTGATGCCAAGATGAAGGCTTGTAATGATATGGGGTTATGCTACAATTGTGATGAAAAGTACTATCATGTCCCCTTGTCTAACATAGATTTAATGAAGACCCTTTGCCTTTTTTTTCAATTTTTCCCATAGGCTAATGGGGTGATGAAAAAGGATAATAATTAAATAGTTAAATCTAAGTTGTTGAAAAGAAACGTTACAATTCAAAAGGATGACTTATATTTGATTATTTTAAACAGGTTTTTACAAGTGAATTAAAGTGCCACTAGGCCCAAGGTCCAAAAGTGAGTGTTAAAAAGATACTTTAATATTTTATAACTTTGAGGGAATAACAAAAAATATACAATATAATATTATTATTTTCCCTCAAAAAAGTTATTAAAAAAAGGATTGTTTTCGAAAAAAGGTCTTGCTAATTCTATCAATTTCAATTCCCAAGAATGAATGTGAATTCTTCTTCTCCTATCTAGGACAAAAACTCTTTGGCATTATGATTTTGGGGACGAAAACCCTCCTACCCATTATGTGTAATTCTACATAGGGATTGCCATCGTGTGTTTCCAATTTTAAATTGTTTGATTTCAATTTTGAGGCTCCAGATTTTGATGTGAAGTTTTCAAAGTTTTGGGTTGAAAGGTGATATTATTATTATTGATGCTTATTTATCAATTCTTTTATGGTATTAACATTGGTGCAGACCATACTAATTTCGTGAGGAAGTTTTGCTTTGCAAATAATATTATTTTTGTTGTGGTAATCACTCTCTACTAGCCGTACCTTTTCTATTGGCCGTACTTTTCTACTGGTCATACCTTTCTTGTTGGGTCATACAAGTTTTGGAATGTATTTTGTAATTGATGAATAAATAGTTTGAAAGAGCGCTTAATCAATGGTTAATGTTTATTCTTCCAGTTGTTTTATTATTGGACACCAAGTTTCTAACATTGTCTTCATCCTTTTAGCTAGTTGAATCTCTTTTTGCAGGCCATACTTCAAGAAATCAGGCCATACCAGTCTATGATGTGAATCGCTGCACTTTGTAGAGTTTTTTCAAGGCAGTTAATATCAGTCCCAGCCCATACCAACCATCCATACCTTGAATAAAGAAATTTTAACTTGTTTAGAACATTGTGACCCATTTTGGATTATTTCAAAGTTTCATTCAATAGGATACAGCTGCAAACTGGCAAATTTCATTAAATTCTTGCTGTTGTATGCACCTACAGCCTGCTGCTCCTTTTCTATGGGGTTTTATGGCAATCCCAATGCATGTTAAGACTGATGGTACCTTCTAAAATGCTGCCATACCAACTTCTAAGAGTGTTGGGTGATTTCTTTAGAGGCTGCAATCATTCATCTGTTGTTACAGTTTCATTGAGGTCTTCAAACATTTATCTCTGACTTGGCAGTACCATTTAGAGGTATCATTTTATGTTCTGAATATCAATTATACTTTTAGTTTGAGTGCAGTTTCCAATAATTTCCAGATTGATATCGATAAACCAGTGCAATTATTTCAGTCAAGAATATTTGGGTGAAAATGTTAATTTCATGCTTATTGTTCACAATGTAATAAACTAGGCAGTTTACCACCAGTAGTTGACAATTACTATTAAAAATCCTCAACGGTTCACTACTGGATCCATGCCATCATTGTAAAAAGATCCTAGTTGGTTTATTTGTTGGATCCATTTTATTTTCAAATTATTATCTGCCAATTTAGCACGTATAGGAATCAGATGATATAGTCTATCATCCAAGCATTGATACATTTCCACTAGTTATCTACTAGTTTGGTATGATTGGAATTTGCATATCATTATCTGCCATTTTGGCATTGATCAATTCTATGGGTTTGATATTAATGTAATTTGGTCAGCTAGCCACCAATATCTTGCTGGTTATTTTCATTGTCCTCATTCTAGTCTTTGAATGCTCTCACCTTGACCACATTAAGAACTTGGTGATCAAAAAGAGCTAGAATTTGGGTAGATTGTAAAAATTTTAATGGATTTGACCTAATCATCTTGCTAGGGACATTACAAGCACTCACTAAGTCACAAACGCAAGGAACAAAAATTGTACCTACTAGATTTGGAGTCACCTCCTACCTCTAGGGACTTGGAGCAAGCGGAAGTCACTTCTATTGAGGAAGACGAACAAGTTCCAAAACCAAATGATGATCTACCCTCGAGATTTCAATGGATGCCTTTGTCAATATAACCATTCCCCAAAGGATTAAGGTTAAGGAGTACTTCAAAAAACAACCTTTTAACCATCCTCATTGATTCAAGTAGCAACCATAATTTCGTGGACCCTCAAGTAACATAAAAAGAAGATTGTTACTCCATGCTCCATTTTTGAGGTCATGATAGCTAATGGGGGAAATTTGGCTTTCAAAGGGACTTGCACGAATGTTTGAATTTAATGGACAACTACAATTTGAAATATGATATGTTTGTCCTTCCATTAGGATATTGTTATGTGGTTCTAGTAGCATAGTAGTTATACACATTACAACCCATCACATGAGATTTTGCAAAAATGTGGATGCAATTTATAGATAATGACCAAAAATACACTCTCACAAGGCTAAAAGCAAATCCTACAAACCTAATTAGCTCCCATTGAATGGAGAAGTTATTAAAAAGGGGGTGTTATGGGGTTGTGGCCCAACTTTGTGTTGTGTAACTAATTGTATTGGCAGACTTGAATCAACTCTTAAAGTCACATGAACTTCGAACCAAACATGCCTCAATACTTACAAAGCCACATAGACTACCCCATCGATGTTCCCATTTTCATGCAAATTCAATTGATTTCAAACAATATGCCACCAAATATCTTGCCATATTGATATGCAAAAGGCAAAGAATGAAAGGATAGTGCAAGAATTGTTGTAGATAATGGTCATTGGCCTAGTGTCAACCATACTCTTCCCTATTACTCCCTTTTTGCAAAAAGGATGATTCATGGCATTTCTATGGAGATTTTTGGGAATTAAACAAAATCAAAAGCAAGGATAAGATCCCAATTCCCGTGATTAATGAGTTCCTCAATGAACTGTACGAGGCTGCTTTTTTCTCCAAACTAGATTTATGGTCTAGATATCACTAGATCCACTTGTGCGAAGAGAGTATTCCCAAGAATGACTTCCAAACTCATGAGGGCCACTACCTATTTTTGGTTATTCGGCCTCACTTATGCCCTAACCGAAATTTTCAGCCATTTCTTAAGAAATTCATCATAGTATTCTTTGATGACATCCTTGTCTACAGCAAGACATGGAAAGAGCACATTATTCACCTAGATCAAACCCTCCAACTTCTTTCAACAAACCAGTTATGTGCAAAGCACTCCAAGTGTTCTTTTGGCCAAGCAAAGATAGAATATCTCAAGCATATTGTTTGAACATAAGGAGTTAAAAGCAAGCCCTAAAACATTGAAGATATTAAGAATCGGTCCAAACCAAAAACTCTCAAAAGTCTTCAAGGATTCTTAGGTCTAACTAGCTATTATAAGAAACTTACAAGAACTACAATAAGATTGTCCTCCCATTAATCTCCATGTTAAAGAAAAATGCATTCCTATGGTTGGAAGTGGCAAAGAAGGTTGTTTATCTCCTTGAGCATGCCATGTGCACTACACTAGTACTTGCTCTGTCAAGCTTTTTTCTAGGCTCGAATGAAAAATGATATTAAAAAATTGGATGCAAAACGTGATACATGTCAACACCACAAAATCAAAACTATCTAAACTCCAAGTGCTCCACAACTATTGTCGATTCCAACTACAACATGGGCAACATTTCCATGGATTTTATTTAAGAGTTGCCTAAGTCAAGCAACATATCAATCATTCTAGTGGTGGTTAATAATCTCTAAGTATGCTCGCTTTTGTTCCTTCGTCCATCCTTATTTGAAATTATTATTGATATTCATGATTGGCGTGTTTACAAATGGAGAGAAGATCTACTTATAAAGAAAAATACAAGACGATGTTTCTAAAAGAAACAATCGTTAGCTAACGAAAAAGCAAAAAGACAGGAAGTCAGAAATTACTAACTAAAAGAAGACTGATGACTAACTAAAAAACAAAGATGACCATTAATATTACATTAAATATTTTGATACCCTCCCTTAATGGTCATCATACAAACAAAAACTAAGTCTACCCATAATGTGTTGGTCATCAAAATGCATAGTATGCAGACTCCTTCTGCTCAGTCTGCTCTGCCACTGGAGCACTTTGCTAAGACGCTTCCCGGTTGGACTTCTCATCAACCAACCGCTTTCTGCAATACCTTTGTATATGACCAATCTTCCCACAGTAATGGCAAGTAATAGACTTCTTCTTGCAACTCTCCTTTGAATCACCTCGTCCTTTCTATCGAGTGGACTTTCCTTTGCCAACGTCCTTGGTAGCAAATGCTCATTCAACACTAGGAGACTCACTACTACTCCCAAACTGCTTCCTCCACCTATCCTGTTGCAAAAGCTTGTTGCACGGTTCATCAAACTTCAAGTCAACACTGGTGGATGTAATGTTGAGTGTTTCGATGAAGTGCTCATAGGAACATGGCAAACTCTTCAAAATGATCACCACCATATCCTCCTCTTCCATCTTATGACCAATGGCCTCCAATTGATCGCGAATATTTTTTATTTTCATCAAGTGCTCCTACAAAGACACTTGGTCATCCATCATAATAGAGAAAAGCATATTCTTCAGAGAGAAAGCCCTTCCCTTGTCTGAGGTCTCATGAAGATCTTTCAAATGCTTCCAGATATCCGCAGTAGATTTACCAGATGGTATTTTTTGTAACATCTCATCGGCGATAGATAATTTAAGAAGCATGACTGCCTCCCTATTACCTCCATCATACTTGTTTTGATCCTTCCTAGCAGAAGTGGGACAAGTTTTTGTACCTTGGACAAGCGCATCCAAATACCGGTACTCAAAGATGGTAAGCATCCTCAACTTCCACGTGTTGTAATTCTTTCCATTGAAACTCTACAAACTTTCCAACATAACATTGGTCAAAGTTGCCATCCCTCCCGTTTTCCAAAGCACAAAAACGAGGTAACTCTATGATCAGCTGGCAAAACACTAGACAATTAGCTGGCACAACACCCGATTTTTCAAAAATCGTCTAAAAAAGAGGCTAAGAAACTGTAAGATTTTTTTTAGAAAAACCCTCAAAAACTCTGAAAGTAAGATTCCTTGAAAAACTTCTGAGAGACAACAAAATTTTGTAAAATTTTTTTAGAAAAAATTTCGAAAACTCTTTGCAATTTTTTATTTTCCCAAAAAATTGTCAAAACTGGCTCAAAAAAAAACAAATTTCAGGCTGCCATGAAATCTCAAAACACAACTATAAACCCACAAACAGAAACTTTAGAAAATCTGGAATAATGCTCAAAATCACGTGAAAACACCCACGCATTGAAATTCGTCAAAAAAAGGAGTCATGCGGATTAGAAAAACAACTGTCACAAAACCCTCGCCGGCAGAAGATCTTCACACGAATTTCAAACACTGCAATCTCAAAATTCCACGTTGAAAACCCTAGGAGAGCCTTCGTGTGTTCAAAACACGCCAAAAAGAACAAACAAAAAAGCTAAGAATCACGCCAAACAGAGAGAAACGCGAGCAAAGATTTTCACGAGAAAACCTAACACATTGAGTCGCGGCTCAAAAAAAAAAAAAAATCTTCCTTCAGTTGTGCGCCACCAAACGTCAAAAATCCGCCCTTAGAAAAAACACACAAAGAAGAAGCGATTTTCACAACATAACCCTCGACGCTAGAGAACAAGATTGTAGAAAATCAAGAAGAAAAAAAAATCCAACACGTTTTCCTTTAGGAAAAGACACACGACTTTTGCTTCTTTTAAAACCTAAAAATTTGCCTCAAAAACTCTCGAATTTTCTTTCATCGAAAAAGAACTTCGAATTTTTTTTCTTCTTAAAAATTTCTACAACTAATCAGGTTCTAGAACCCGGAGCTCTGATACCATGAAATTATTATTGATGTTCATGATTGGTGTGTTTACAAATGGAGAGAAGATCTCCTTATAAAGAAAAATGCAAGACGATGTTTCTAAAAGAAACAATCGTTAGCTGATGAAAAAGCAAAAAGACAGGAAGTCAAAAATTACTAACTAAAAGAAGACTGACGACTAACTAAAACTTAATAAAAACAAAGATGACCATTAATATTACATTAAATATTTTAATATTATTAAGCATCTATCGTTGCTCAAGTCTTCCTTGACCAAGTCTTCTGTCTCCACCTCCATGGTATGCCCGCTTCCATTGTCTATGACTGTGACCCCACTTTCACTAGTAGCTTTTGGCAAACTGATGGTTAAACAAAGATAGTAAATAAATGCTTGGACAATTATTTAAATTGCTCTCCTTTTAAACAATAGACTCAATAGGCTAAATGGATACTCCTTACAAAATGGCAATACAACACCTATCATTCTCAAACCAAGATAACACCATATAAATTTGTGATTGATCAACCTCCACATGTCCTCACATCCTACTTGACAGGTAGCTCCAGAATAAAGGTTGTCAATTCAACCCTCTACCACCAAAAGTATCTCAACCAAACTCTCAAGAACAACTTGACCCTAGCTATAAACTATATGAAACAACAAGAAAATCAACACCATTCAGAGCACACATTCATCTAAGGGGGTTGGTCTTTTTGTGTGTTTAGCCGTATAAACAAACATACCTCACGCTTCCACATATGCAAAAGATGTGCCAAAATTCTATGGATGCTTCTAGATAATACAAGTGGGGGTAAGTGGCCTACAAGTTGGACCTCCCTCCATCCTCCACAATACATCATTTTTCCATGTCTCTTGTTTAAAGAAGGTCCTTGACCAGTACGTTCACATTCAGTCTGCAATTTTTGTTTTGCACTACAAAGGTTCCATTATCCTCGAGCCAAAAGTTATTTTTGACCAACAATTGTGCCAACTTCATAATTACACCATCACAAAGGTTTCAATCTAGTGGCAAGGATTTCAGCTAGAAAACACCATTTGGGAGCTCCTCCAACAATTTCAGGAACTGTTTCCACAATTCAAGATGAGTACAAATTTTTCTAAAGGGCGCACATTTTTAGACCCTTGTGTCCCAAACTTTTATTATCCTAATTATACATCATATGAAGTTGTAATAATCAGAATTTAGTTATTTAATTAATATTACACAATGTGAATATATCCCACATACATCATATGGAGTTGTAGTAATGCAATGATTACTTATTAAGTGGGCAGATTTATCCCACATTGGTTATATCTCATGTGTCTCTGCTTGTGAGGCCTTTATATTGATGTACGAAAGAGATTATCTTGGGATCATATTTTGTAATATAACTTTGCTCTTAAGGAGGTTGCCCCCTCGAACAATCTTGATATACTTGTTCTAGATTCATTAATATCAGCATATTTGCAGCCATTTTCCAAGGACTATTTTCTTTTCGCATGTTATTGCTTATGTTTGATAATATTTTGGAAGTGAGATCCTAACAAAAATTCAAGGTCAAAAAAACCTATAATTCTAATGATTGTTTTGTTGCAATTTGCAATTATAGTATTTATTATGTCTATGTCACAAACTTATTCATTCAATTTGATTATATCAAGGGGCATTGAGGACTATCAATCACTTGACCTTGACAAGATCAATCCAAATTCAGAATGAGTCGCAAATGATGAAAAGCCACTTTTTCATGATGAGAACTTAGCTATCATGAAGGAATTATATGATCAACAAGAGGTCAATCCAACAAAGAGCATAATACAAGAAGCGTCAACATCACAATCTATAGTCCTTGGATTATAGCAGCTTGCCTCATAGTCTCCCTCCCTATTTTGTTACTTTGCAGGTTGACTACGTATTTTGTATTTTCTAAGTTGTAATTGATTTCTTGGTTCAAACTTTTAATTCAACCTATGTTGTAAAGTACTCCGCAATGTTTTCAATAGGACAACAACCTCAATAAATGAACAAAATCCATAATTCATAGTGCACACTCTCAATTTGTTTCATTTTTGTAGGGTTTTTATTTAGAATGAAATTAAAAAAAACAGCAATTTTTTCTCTATTTTTTGTATTTTTTAATTTTACAATCGTTTCTCAATAAATTGGATATCTCTTTTTTCATTTCATTTGTCAAATTATTCCAAAGTGTCAGCAAGAAAAGTGAGGGATCACAGAATGGAGTTCTATGCCCCAAATATTCTCTATATGTTGTATTTATATCCCAGACTCAGCAATACTAGAGGGATCAGATATTTTTAGAATGCAGAATCCAGACAATATATCAGTATCAATCATGAATAGAGATCATTGAATAGCACATAACATAGTACTCAAGATATTGATAAGTTTCAGTATATTGATGCATTTGGTATTACATTCTCATCATTCCATTTGCATATCTTATTCTCTTACATCAATACCCTTCTTATACTTATATATCTATATATTCTCTCATGCTACTCATACTATTTCTATTCTATTACATTCTATTCCTATCTTATGCATATATCTTCTTGTTGGGATGTGTCCTTGACAAAGTACATCTCTTCCTTGAGGTGTCTTGTCAGCCTTGAGCTCCACATTCTTTATGCGGTGATTTGTAGTAGGATCTACTATACTGTAGCTTTGCTCTTGTTGTTTTCCCTGCCAACATCATCCCTTCTTTCAAAACTATGACTTGTCCTCGAGACATGCAAGTGGAATCAATTTGCTGGAGTAATGTTCTTGTAAATCTCCTTTACATGGGTGAAAGTGTTGTCCCACTAAATTTTAGCTTGCTCGAGGAGATGATTTTGTGCATTAATCTATGTTAGTATCTATTTGCTTCCAACAAGG
>VDFB02346913.1:0-27461 GCA_007258455.2 Sequoia sempervirens | reverse complement strand
GATCTATCCCGTAACCAAAAATGCAACTTTATTTATCAAGGAGCCCGACACACCCTGATAACTAATACACTTTATCAACAAGGTCTCAATGGTACTCTCCTTCGATGCCTTGAATGTGAGGAATCTAAAATTACCTTACAAGAAGTTCATGAAGGTATTTGTGGTACTCATTCAAGTTTTATTACTCTAAATGAAGAAACTCCTATGCTTGGGATATTATTGGCCAAACATGGAGAAAGAATCTTTTCAATTTGTCAAGAAGTGCAAGAAGTGTCAAGTCCATGGAAATCTCATACATGCACTGACGCAAGAGCTGCAACCATTCACATCAACTTGGCCTTTCTGTCAATGGGGAATTGATCTTGTGGTTAAGATTCATCCATCTTCCTCTAATGAACATAAATTCATAATCACAACCACTAAGTATTTCAGAAAATGGATTGAATCTATCCCATTAACCATGATCACTAGTAAACAAATTGCCTCTTTCATCCTGAACTACATTGTCTATTGGTATGGCATCCCTAGCTCCATTGTCACTGACAATGGTAGACCCTTCAAAAACCAAGATGTACTAGAACTTTGTGAAAGATACCATATCCAACATCAATTTTACACACCCTATTACCCTCAAGGGAATGGCCAAGCAGGAGCCTCAAATAAGACCATTTTAAAAAACTTGAAGAAAACTGTCAACGATTTTTGACGTGATTGGCATGTTCAACTAAACCCTGCTTTTTGGGCATACTATACTAGCATCTGCACCCCTACAGGATGCACACCACATGACCTTGTGTATGGATCAGAAACCATCTTACCTATTGAGGTTGAGTTACCTTCAGTCTGGGTATAATTGAAAGGAATTATTTTAGAGGAAGACTATCGAGTATCTAGACTACATGAGTTGTAAATGCTGGATGAATGCCATCAACATGCTATTGATCATCTGAAAGCTTATCAACAGAGAATTTCAAGAAGTTATAATCACAAGGTAAGACCAAGAACATTTTAGGTTGGCGACTTTCTCCTAAAAGAGAATCTTCGCAATCAACAAGATCGGGAAAAGAAGGGAAAATTTGAACCTAATTGGCTAGGTCCTTTTGTCATTGTATCAATATATGGATTGGAAGCATATCAATTATCTACACCTGAAGGGGACCTATTTGAAGAACCTATCAACAACCTTCATCTCAAGAAGTTTTATACATAACTCATCTAGTGCACAGTCAAAAAGTTGAAAAATACTAAAAAAATCAAAAAAGTTGAAAAAATACAAAAAAAAAAAGAAGCAAAAAAATACAAAAAAATCAAAAAAGTAGAAAAATTCAAATAAAAAGAGGAAAATCAAAAATCAAAAAAATAAAAAATCAAAATAAAAAAGTGCAATAAAAACAACTAGTGAAAACTTGGCAACACACACTATTTGTGATAGATTGACTTTTCCATCTATTGGAACATGTGTCGGTTGTCCGCTTTTTTCCATCATTATGCCGGTCCATCATAAAAAAACTCATGTACATATCTAGGCGTTGCAATTGTGTCTCATTTTGGCTTGATGATCATTAAGCAATAAATGGTTGGTTTCTCACTGGGGGGAAAAAATACTAAACTCACTGGGGGAAATCTACTTTGAGCTTAAAACAACAAGCAAGCAATAGTCAGACAATGTAGCAAACACAATAATCATAGTGAAACTCAACATTGAACATCGATCACGATCTTTAGAAAACCAACCATTCAAATCGGCAGCAAGATTGGTAAAACTAAATTTCACTAGATGATGTTCTTCTGAACCATGGTTTAATCACTTTAGCATAAATGTTCAACTATTGTAACTTGGTTTTTGTTATCATTTCTCCAGAGCAACTCAAGGATGCCATGGACTAGAGAAGCTAGGATGGAGTATGATTTTTCTTTGTCTGTTGTCTATGAGTTGATCATTATTACTATGTAAATTTGTCGCAGGACATTATCTCCAAAATATCATTGATGACATTCTGGATTTGCATAGGAAAAGGATTAACTCATGTCTGTTTTATGAAAGAAATACTTAGGGCATCTCGGTTCAATTATGCCTAGATGCTTGTATTACCTTGCAATATCAAAAATCCATGGAAGTTGTACTCAGGTTATCATGGTCTAATTATACCATCGATGTTTGTACTAAATTTCAACATTTTAAAAGCTTAATGATGATAACAAGCACAAGAAATTGGCTAACATGATGAAAACATTGCATATTTAGATTTGCATGCTTAAAGATAGATTGCATCCATATTAGTTTTTGCATCTACATTTTAGATTTTCCATGGTTGGAAAATTTCAAAATGATTCTATCTCTCTCATTAAAGGATTGAGTATATTTGACATTAACAAAAACAAAATCATTCACATGTAGTTGCATAAGCATTATCATATCATACATACATTAGAAAGCATTATCATATCATATATTCATCCATGCATTATATCATATATTTGCATTAGAAAAATACAAAAAAAAGGTGCATCACATAAATTATTGGCATGATCAAATCCATCTCATACATTATAAAGCATTATCCATAAACCATAAAGAATCATAATCCATACATCATCATTTCATTATTGCATCCATACACAACCATGGCATAATCATATAAACATCAAATAGCATATAGTGCGGAAATCAAATGCATTCATCATAAGAGCATAAAGACAACATATAGATCAATAGTCTCTACTGCATCTCATATAATCTCAAAATAATCAATGTCTAGTGTACAATGATATCAAAAAATATGGAGAGATACATCAATAAAATGGCAGAAAATCATAAAGTCCCTGACTGAACAAATGTATACATCAAGTGTCAATACATGAAATCTGAGTACAAGAGCTATGTGTTGCTTCGCCCAAATGCTGTAGGAATCACTATGCCTGCTGCTATAGCACCAGATGGACCTGTACCTATATCTCTGCCTGATGGATCTTTGAGAGGTGGTCTAGTCACACCCTTGCTCATGGTCTCTGATTGACTCGAACCTGATCTAGCATTGACAAACTATACATAACTAGGGCCTCGTCACTATGCAGGAACTGCCTGATAATACTATAATTTGTAATACTCCACCTCTTGGGATGCATGTCGCACCTTTCTGAGCATATCCCCTGCAGTAGTACCCTCAAATACTCTCTGCAATCTCTCAGCTAGGGCCTTTGTATGCTCACATCTCTGCCTAGCGGTATCTCTCTCTGCTATTAGAGAGGCAATCTGTGCCTGTGCCTGTGTCAGCTATCCCTGTGAACTCTCCACCTATAACTGCAAGGCATCTATCTATGCTTGCTGCTGATGGGAAGGCACATGAATCTAAACATGAGATGGTCCTGTCTGCTACTATCCCAAGGAAACTGTGGATCTCCTCCTCTGAGGTACTCTAAAATCCAGTAATTGGTTACCACCTCCACCTCCATCTCCTCCATCTCCCCAATCATTTCCTCCATCACCACCATCTCCCCCATCCCTCCTCTATCTTGTTGCATGTGGTTGTGCCCTCTCATCATAATCAAAGGATGGTACTAGCTCATCAAGACTTGATATCCTTAGTATAATGTGTGTGTAGAAATACTGAGCATACTTATCTGTCATCACACTAGTCAAGATCTCTGCATAGTAATCCTATACCTATGCCTATAATCCAAAATACTCCTCATAGGCTGCATCATAGGATAGGGTGGGTCCCCACTCTAGAATAGCCTGATGTCTCCAAACATACAATGCCACTCCCTAGGGCATCCCTTGTAGTCGGCCATACTGACATAGCACCCTCATGAGCATAAATCTCTCAATACTAAATCAGGTCCGTCTAATCAAATATCTCTATGTGCAAACATATGGAATCTCTAAATCATCCTTGGGCCACTACTCACAATCCACTTACAGTCACCATGTAATTATCTTTAAATCATCGAAAACTCATCGCCAATACTCCAATTTTCCCAACTTATGCTGGACAATACCACTTGCATATCCAAAGACATAAGGCCTACCAACTGGATGATCTCTCTCTACTATAGGTCGAGTAATAGCTATATGATCTAATGCCCAAATCTAAAGTAGTCTCACTCCAATTGATAAACTCGCCACTCCAAGGTACACAACCTAATGTAGATCATGATACAAGTGTACCAACATACATGAACCCCATGCATATTTGTTCCCCTACGTGATTATACTCTCTAGTACCCTTCCCTAGCCAACGGATAGTCCCTTCGAACTACAGTTGAGACATAAGAAACCTCCAACAAACCCAACTAAAACTTATGGTAATGGATCATAAGAGTCAACCATATCTTGCCACAAGATCTCTTAACCAATAATCCCATCATCACCAAATATCCTCCTCAGTTCCTCGATACCTCCCTACTTTGTGTGATCATAAACAACTAACTCTCCAACAACGAGAATCCCTAATATCCGATACACATCCTCTGGAGTAATTATCATCTCAATGGTAGCTAGATGGAATGTGTTGTGGTCATTATGCCACCTCTTAGCTAATGTAGTCAATAGTCCCTTGTTTATCCTATATTGGGGCATATCGAGCAAAGAAGACAAACGAAATCACCCAATAATATCCAAATCTTCCTGCACCAGATGTGGAATCATATCACAAGTCTTCGGGTAGCACTCCTAAGACTAAAGAACTCGTAAGTCCTCCTATGATCATAACATATCACAAACCAACATTGTATCAATCAACCTATCAATCAGTCTAATCAATATCTAATGAGATTTTGATCAAATCTCATTAAGTGTCTATCATTGACTCTCTTTCATCATGAGATCAATCATCATTTATCCTATCATTGACCCTCACCTATCATGATGTTGATCATAATCTATCCTATCAAACATCATCAAATCAATGGCTGACGCGATCATCAAACATTAGAAAGAAGGAGAAAAATCAACATTCTATCCATTATGGTGTTAATGCACTAAAATAGTGCATTTATGTGCTAATATCTTAAATGCACTAAAAAACTCCATCAATGCGCCAAAACAGAGCATAAATGCACTAAAATTTTCAGTGTGCTATAATAGTGAAAAAGTGCACTATTTTAGAGTATAATGTGCTAAATTAGTCTATGTGCTAGAACATTTAACCTATGCGCTAAATTAGAACACAAATGCGCTAAAACATATAATATATGTGCTAAATCGGGTCTCAAATGCACTAAAACACATTTCAACAGAATTTTAAAAAATGAGAACGTGCCATAAACAAATTCAAATTTCATAAAGTGGTTTCTTGGGGTATGTACCAGAGGTGCATACGTGGCGGGGTAGTTGTGTCGTCGAACTCGCTCGAATCGATGGGTGTGGTATAGGATCACCATTTTGCTCAAATCACTAAATCAACTCAATCTTCAATTGCAAATGAATTCAAATGAGCTCCTTTTTCACCTTTTTACCATTTAAAGGGGGTAAATGGAGAGTATTTAAGTGGGTTTGTTTTTATTTTTAAACAGGGCATCAATTAATCATTTGGCAGGGTCATTCATCTTTATCTAGAGATAAATCATCTCAACATCATAAAGATTGAAAATAATTGTAAAATCATAAAAAATTAAAAAATTAAAAAAAAGACTAAAAATTCAAAAAATTCCCAATTTATCTCTTGAGGGGGCATACATGCATCATCACTTGAAAATTAGCATCTCGGGCATATCGAATTTTTTTATCAGCACTATCAACAAATTTTTCTTTGAAGCAATGTGTCACAAACACATCACTTCAAAGAGGGGCAAAATGTATACACTCAAATTTGGTCTGGAAGAATTAATTAAATACAAGTTATTTAATTAATGATCTTTATTCTTCTACTTATAAATGAATTGAAAAAATTATTTATATAGTTCATTTTCTCTAATTCTTCCTATCTTAAATCATTTTCTTCATGTCTTAATTAAATGAACAAATTTAGTTTGTTTTATTTAAGTAACCTCCTCCCATTAAATTTGAATTTTATATTTGAATTTAAGCACATTTCTACTAACTTCTTCTCACCTTCCACCTCATCAATGTGTCTCAAGAAATCAAATATTCCTAATATTTAATTTGGCATTTATCCTCAACAAATTCTAACCAATTTGGGACATTTGGCCTTCATCTCCATTTGATTCCTCTTCACACTTGGTAGTTTGTTCTTCTAAAGGGAGTACACTCCCCTTTTCTATCTAAACTCTTCACCTTCAACCGTCCATTCTCTAGATCAAACCTAGACTGTTGATTTCTGCCACCTAGGATCATCCCTTGGAAAATCTATAAATAGACCCCCATTTACAACAAAATCATATAGGGAGACCTAAGCATAATTACACTCTGCAGAAATTTCATTAGCATTGTCATCTTAGCATTAGCATTCTAGTGTTTGCATTTTAACATCAAGTAGATTAACCATGGCATTTGCATTAGCAGTAGGGTAGCAGGGTACTACCACAATAGTGGTTTACACTTTTTGGGAGATCCTAATTTTTGATGAAATCACATATTTTTAGAAAATATAATGATTTAAGCCTTGAAAAGTTCCATTTAAAGGACTCCAATTGAAGAGGGTTTGATCAAACCACCTTAGATCAAGCCCCCTTGGATAGAACCTTGCTAGTTTTAAACCATACCTATAATGGAGTCTCCTTTACACCTATCAAAATATTGACAAAAAACCACATTTGATTTACCTTTTGGGGGATCAAATGAATTCATTTAAAATTTATTTTTTTGTAAATATGTAGTCCTTATTATAAGCTTCCAAAAAAGTATAATTGTAATTAAATTTAATTTGATTATTATATTTATTTTTTATTTCTTGTAAATGCATGTTTTCCTTTGAAAATCAAGCTCTTTGTTATGCACATGTGGAAAAAAAGTAGATTATAAAAAAAAAATTGAAAAATAGGAGTGCACTAGATATTGAAGTCATTGATCCAACAAAAAAAGAAAATTGAATTTTGATACATACAAAAAAGGTTATGCGTTATACAATCGGCCTATGTCTAAATTGTAATTGGTTTGACTTCAAAAATTGATTAAGGAAAAATATTCAATAAAACACTATGAAACCAATTGGAAGCACGAGTTATCGTAGTTATAAATTTAAATTAAAAAAAAAGAATTTTATCCTTCATGGAAAAAAATTATGCGTTATACGGTGAGTGTCACTCCTTAAAATTGGTGTTTACTGAAAAAACTAGTTTTCAAAGGAGATGGAAAAATAAGTGCAATCTGATTCCAAAATTTTTGAAAAAAATATATTTAGAATCTATAGACAAAATATCAAAAATCACTAGTTTGCATCATCTTCAAATTACTCACGATTTAGCCACTATAGGTGCCCGAAAGTGAAGATTTAGTTAGAAAAAAATATTTTAATGTCCAATTTGGCCAAAAATTGTAAACTAGTATTGTGGGATCACCCAACATCTTAATTATAGTAGTTTCATCATATCATTTCATACAACAACATCATAGCAACATCATTATCCTTACATAATCATCTACAACTAGTTTAGCAATCATGTAATGTAGGAAGCATTTCTTGCATTTCTTGCATTTCCAACATCTCTCATTCTTCAGGTTGTCATTTTGGAAGTCATGTGCACAAACAATCTAAGACAAAAATGACTTAAAGTATCCTTGGAGATAGAGGACAATGAGATGCCATTGGGGAATTGTTTGTTTCAATTTGATTATTGTTTGAATTCCTTGATATAATGTTTCACTGGTGTGTTGTATAGGTTTTAATTGCTAATTCATGATACATTTTCTATAGCAAACACCAACCATGTCAGGGCCTCATGTCACGAAGAGCCAAGAGTGGAAGGCTGCCCTAACTTACCTCACTATAAAGGGGTGTTTGATGCAAAGAACAAGAATGATGAGGACTATAAATTCCTTCAATCACTCTACAGACCCGAACTATAGTTTGGGGCTTAGGCAACTCTCTGTTTGAGAACAACAACATAATTTTAGGACATCAGTGTGGCACACTGGCATCTCTCGGGTGCGTTGGCATCCATACGACCAGAAAATGATGAACACAAAGAAACTACTGAAAAGGCCTACTAACGACCTGGCCAGTACAATCTAGATGGTAAGAATAGAATTAGAAAGTAAGCAAAGCAAATGTTGAAGTGGCAAAGTAAATAAACTAGAACCAAGGTGACAAAAATAATCTCACAAAAGTGCTTGTTCACCAACTAGCTCCAAATCCACATCCTCCTACACACAAGAAAGAGGGGAATTATTTTGGGGCTGTATAGGGACCCACCTCAGTTAGACCCCCGTTTTGGTGTTTCCACCTCTACAAACAACCAAATAGCAATGATAGAGAAATATATGATAAAGAAGTAAAGAAAGAAAGCACATAAATAACACCACAAAATAATATATAGATACTCAACCAAATCATAAAGGAGAGGAGTGAAAACATTACCACCTCCATCAAGAGCTCACTAGCTAATGATGGACAAAGAGAGCTTGAACAATCACCACAACCTTGACTGTGATGAAGGGAGGTGTTGCAAAACCTCAAGCCCCTATTGCAATGACTTGATTCACACTTGCTTGGTAGAGTTGATAGAGTGTTGTTGCTACAACGAGGTGTTGGAGTGTTGTTGAGAATGAAAAGAATGCTAGAAAGTGCTTGAAAATGAGACTGAAATTGCTAGAGCTTGTGAAGAGATTGCTAGACGATGGAATGGAATGAGGATGAATC
This sequence comes from Sequoia sempervirens, assembly GCA_007258455.2. Taxonomy (NCBI): domain Eukaryota; kingdom Viridiplantae; phylum Streptophyta; class Pinopsida; order Cupressales; family Cupressaceae; genus Sequoia; species Sequoia sempervirens. The sequence goes on along the minus strand of VDFB02346913.1, from coordinate 18,702 downwards.
AATTTGAAGGATGAAGAAGGAAGAATCTACCATTTTTGGGGTTGGTTGGTTGAAGAGGGATGTTACAAATCGACCCCAGTGGGAAGTGTAACACCTCTGCCAACTTTAGACATAGGAATCTGTTACGGATGTAAGCGTGCCATGTAGACGTCTACGTGATATGCGGGCATCCCCAATAAATATTCTTCTACTGACACAATAGAAAGATGCCAAGTGGAAGGAAGGTAGCAAGTTGATGTGGAATTTCCCCTTCGGATTTGGTTTTCTAAGGTGGGGAAGTTTAAAAGGGGAATTTGAATAAGGGGTACAAATTCGCTCCTATACAATATATTATATATAAATATATTTATAATTATACATAGAAATACATGTTATATATTATATATAGAATTATTATTTATTTATATAAACAAGTAATATCTAATTAAATATTAATATCTAAAATATAAATTAAATAGAATAAAGATATAATAAATAAATTATAATTTAAAAAAAAAGGCTGACCTACCTGATCATGGGTCGGCTTGTGCAAATGCACAGGCCACTCATGGGGTGAGCACCGACCAAGGGGCTTGACTTCCTTTGAAGGGGCTCCAAAAGTTTGACCTTGTTTAAAATTATATTTTTTCTTAAATATTTCTTGCAATGAAAAGAATTAATCAGAGCTACCAATCTCATCTATAAATTTTTCCTACTTTAAACATATCATATATATATAGATATATATGTTTATGAAAATTTATATAATCTGAAAAATATATATGTAATTTTTAACAAATATGTAATCAATTGAGTGAATTGGAACAATAATTCTTCCTATATTTATAAATGCAAATGAAACCAAAATAGGAATCAAATGTTCTTGAAATCCTCAATCAACCCATGGTTGAAAACTAACTTGAAGATAAATATGGAAGACTCAATATGTTTGCAAATTTCAAAGAAAATAAAAGAAAATGGGTTCTAATATTTAAAGAAATTTAAGTAGTTATGGGTAGTTTTTAGTTAGGACTTAATTATTGTTAGATCAATAACAAAACTATTTCTATTTTATTTATTTAGAAATCCTAATTCTATTTCAATATTCAACTTAGAAAATTGAGGATTTAAATAATTGTATATAGAAGTGATTTAGGGGGTGAACTTATCAATAATCCTTATTTTAAAACTTACAATGCTTTAGTCATGTTTTAAGGATTAAATGAATATGGGGAATTAAAATTGTTTAATTTTGTGATTAATTATTTCTATGACTATTAATTGAATTGTTAGTAATTAACAAATTTATAGTTATTCTTATGATTTGTTAAATTCCTTCATGGGTTAATCTATATCGAGGGAAGTGATGAAAAAAAATATAGAAAGATTATTGTACATAAAGGTTATAAGTTGTCCAAATATAAAGTTAATTAATCTATTTCATAAGACTTTATTAATTTATTATTGAAAATTAATTAAATAACATAATGTTATAATGTAGAAAACTTTGCTCCTATCGATTATAATGTAAATTTCTCTACTCCATGGACATGAATAATTCTTATTTGGTTATGAATTAATCATTTCTATAAGTTTTTTCCTTAAAAACTTTAAATTTTAAAATAAAATAATTGACAATCAAATTAATAGGATAATAAAATCTCTTTTTACTATGTAAAATGATTATTTGTCCTCTAAATTCACTCTTGGAGAAAACCACACAAATGAAAATATCTTCTCTCAAGTAGTCTCACTTCAAACACCCAAATCTAGTTGGTGATCAACATCAATTAGGAAGAATAAAAGGGGTTATCTAATCCTCAATCTATATTTTTGTTCCTCTATTTTTGGTGCATTGTACTTACGATGGAAATGTAATTCACTTTGTCATTAGATGTGAAAAACTAACCTATTAAAATAGTTGGGTAATGTGTTGCTAAGTCAAAAAATTTGGTGGTTGTGTTTTTATTTAGTTAGATAAAAAGTGGGGCATGATAGTACCTAAAAATAACCTTTCTTGCTTTTTTTTCAAATCCACACCATTTGACTATGGCAAGATCTAATGCATTCTTACAAAATGTGTCATTTGAGAACAATGTGAATGTTCCAATAGAAACATTATCTATTATACACCTTATGGGTCCAAATAAACTATGTAAAAATATTGGGGTGGGTAGGTTAATGCTAGCTTGGAGGCCCTATTTTTTCTCAAGTGTGTCAATCTCTCTGGGCTATAGGGTTCTAGAAAGGTCCCTTAAGTGTCCTGAGAGAAAACAATACCAATCTTTAGTAGAGTCTTTCTCAGAGTTTATGGGGCCTATGAATGTTTTGTCTAAAAATATAAGTGAATAAGTCATCCCTCCAAAATATTTTCTCTTGGTTTTCTTCAAATCCACACTATTTGACTATAGTAAGATCAAACACATTCTTGCAAAATACTTCATTTGATAGTAGTGTAAAGGTGCCAATAGACATATTTTTTGTTCTACACCTTGTGGGGCCAACCCAGCTATGCCAACATGTTAGGGTGAGTGGGTTAATGCTAGGGATGGACCCATTTCATTCTCTTGGTGTGTTGATCCCTTAAATATATAAGGTTGTAACAAGGTCTCCTAAGAGCCCTATGAGCAAAAAAATTCCAATCTATGATAGAGTAGTTCTTAGAGTTTGTAAGGCCTAAACATTTTTTTCCCTAGAACTATAGGTGGATGAATGCTAGGGGAGATCCCATTTTTATTACCCAAGTGTGTTGATCCATTTGAGTTATATTTTTTTTGAAAGGTCTTTTAATAAACTTGAGAAAAAAATTACCAAACTATGAAACAATAGTTGTTTGAGTTTGTAGGGTCTAGGTGGCTCAAGGATGCCCTAGGAACCAACTATTCCTAAGTGCACGGGGAACGATAGTTGCAATAGTTAGGGAACATACCTCCTTTATATAATTGGAATAAAATTTCATTTTTTGTCAACTTTGGATACCTTTTTATTGTGACAAGATCAAACACATTCTTGTAAAATGTGTAATTTGAAAGCAATGCAAATGTACCAATAGGCTTATTTTTTGTTCTATGTCTCATGGGGTTAAGCCAAATGTTACAACATATTTGGGTGGGTGGGTGAATGATATGGGAGAGCCTATTTAATTCTTTAATTTTTCCAATCTTACTAGGTTCCGAGGTTCTGACAAGGTCTCTTAAGAGCCTCAAAAATAAAAAATTCTAAACTATCATAGAGTAGTTATTAGAGTTTGTAGGGCCTATGAATATTTCATCTAGATTTATAGGTGGATGTGGGGTCCCTCAAAATTAACCTATATTTGTTTTCATCAACTCCACACCATTTGACCATGACAAGATCAAACACATTATTGCAAAATACATCATTTGAGAACAATGTAAAGTTTCCAATAGGCATATTTTATGTTCTACACCTCTTGGAGCCAAATTTAATGTCCCAAAATGTTATGGTAGGTGAGTTAATACTATGTGAGGCCTTATTTTATTTCCTATATATGTTTATCCCTCTAGGAAAAAAGAATCTAACAAGGGCTCTTAACAACTCTAAGAGCAAAAAATTACCAAAATTTTACTTTCCTTTTCTCTCAATCCATGGCAACTACAAATGTCTCATTTGTACCTAAAATTGGATAAAATCCCTATATAATACCCTATATTAGGTTTTTTGAACTCTAGACCATTTGATTGTGTTAACAATGAATGCATTCTTAAAATTCCTCAAATGAGAGCAATGCAAAGGTGTCAATAAATACTTTTCATTATTTCACACCTTGTGGGACCAAACCAACTATGCTAACACATTACGATGGATATGTTAATGCTACTAAAGGATCTGGTTTATTTAAAAAGTCTCTAGATCCTTTGAGAGTACATTTCCCTAAGGTAGTTTCTTAAGAGCCCTATCAGAAAAAAAATTCCAGACCTTTTCCTACCTATTATCTCAATTTGTGGAACCTACAAAAGTATTATTCAGACCTATAGGTGAACGTCAAGCCCATATATAATAACCTATCTCAATTTTATCAACTAATATTTGATAATTCCAATGATGAACAAATTTTGTCAATGTATCATTTGGGAGTAGTGTAAAGGTGTCAATAGGAATTCTTTGTTCTTCCGCATATAACGGTATCAAATTTACTATGCTTGAAATTTGGGGTGGGAAATTCAATGATACTAGGGGCTTTGGTTTATTCCATAGGTGTTTGGATCCTTTTAGGCTACATTGGATTAAGAAAACCTCTTAAGATCCTTAGGAGAAAAGATACCAATTTTTTTCTTTCTTATTATCTCAATTCATGGCACCTATAATTGTCTCATTTGCACCTACAAGTGGACATCAAACCCCTCTAAAATAACAATATTTCCAACTCTAGATTGTTTGACCATGTCAATAATGAATGGATTCTTACAAAATTCCTCATTTGATAGTAGCGTAAATGTGTCAATAGGAAATTTTTTATTATCTTAAACCTCATGGGAGTGAACTGACTACACTAGAACATAAATATGAGTAGGTGAATAATACTATAGGTATTCCAATTCATTCCATAGTTCTTTGGATCCTTCCAGGATATGTTGCACCTAGGCAGTCTCTCAAGATCCCTAAGAAAAAATGTGCCAAATTTTCACCTACATATTATTTCAATCCTTGACACCTATAAATATATCATTTCCACATGAAGGTGGATGTGGAGTCACTCTATAGTACCATATCTCAATTTTTTCAACTCTAGATCATTTGACCATGCCAACAATAAATGCATTCTTACAAAATGCCTTATTTGAGAGAAATGTAAAGGTTCCAATAGAAATTTTTTAATCTTTGGCACCTTATGGGACCAAACTAACTATACTAGCACATGAAGATGGATGGGTGAATGCTACTAAAGACCTCATATCATTCCATAGGTCTCTGAATCCTTCTAGGTTACATTGTATTAAGGAAATCTTTTAAGATCCCTAAGAGGAAAATATTTCTGAACTTTCACTCACCTATTTTCTCAATTCATGAAAACTATGAATATCTCATTTATGCTTACAAGTGAATGTCAATTACCTCTAGAGAACCTTAACTCAATATTTTTTTAACTCTAGACCATTTGACCATGCCAATGATGAATGCATTCTTACAAAATATCTCATTTGAGAACAATATAAAGGTGCTAACAGGAATTTTTTTCCTCTACACCTCGTGGGACCAAATTGATTATACTATCACATCAAGGTGGGTGGATGAATGCTATTAGACACATCAATTTTTTTTTATAGGTCTTTGAATCCTTCATATATGCATTGTTTGAGACAATCTCTTATGTTCCCTAAGATAACAAAGTTTCCAAACTTTTTCTTGCGTATTCTCTTAATGTGTGGCACCTATTGATTTGCTGTTTACACCTAATATTGGATTTCAAGTCCTTCAATATTAGGTCTTGTATCAATTTTTTTCAACTCTATATTATTTGACAGTGCAAACAATGTATCTCTTCTTATAAAATACCTTAATAGAATTGTAAAGGCGCCAATAGGCATTTTTTGTTCTCCGTCATTGAACCAACTATGCTAGGACATTAGGGTGTGTGGGTGAATGCTACTGGAGGCATTAATTCAGTTTTTAGATCTTTAGATCCTTCTAAGCTACATTTCACCATGAAAATTGAGAGGACACCAATCAATCTTTATGATATTATGATTATGACTTACCCAAGAATGCACTTATGAATGAAGTTTTTTATTGAGATGGCTCATTAAAATCCTGCAAAATTCCCAAAAGTTGATGAAATGAAATAAGCTACATATGTATGGAGTCATGACCAAGATAGAGCTATTGTAATTAGTAAAATAAGACTATCCACTTATCTTTTGGGTGTCCTAAACTATTTTGTGCATCTCTATTTCCATTCTCATCTAGGTGGTCAATTTCCTATATGATTTGTAATGAGATCCTTGTGTTTCCTTGATCCAAGATGAAGATTATTAGGTTCAAGGAGATAAAGGGATCTCCTTAATTTATTTATGTAAATTAATTTTTATATAAATTCGAGTATAATTTATTTGAATTAACTTGTGTTGGCTCTACCATCAAGCAGGTTAATTCAAATAAATAATTTAAGGAGAGACCTTATATATTATGGCAATTCTCACCTCCATTATGACATGAATATTAGGATGGATTTGAATTGATGCCATCATTGGAAAACTAAATAATATTATTTTACAAAAATCTACCTAAAATTATTTAGAAACATAATGATTGAAAATAGTAAAACTTACCTTACTAAAAGTTGGCTTACAAGCACTAATAGCAAAGGGTGCTAATTTTGAAGGTCCAACATCCATTTATTTATCATCAAATTTAAATTTTAATATTACTATTTATATATGATAAAATAATTTAATTGTAGTATATTTACTATTTTGTTACAAATTACATACCTAGGGACTCAACATGACTAATAATTAAGAGATAAAGGGCCAAAACATGTGTGATGAATTCTCTAACATTAGAATTTAATTACATGCAATTATTTACATTAATTTTCATTCATAATAGATTAACATAGTAAGTCTTAGATTTCAAAATAAAATGGAATAAATTGTAGAACCTTATTAGAAATACTTGTCAACCAATGTTAAAAGTTCTATTGAGAAAAAAATCCATCAAAAATAAATTATCTAATATAGATGTATCCTCCTCATGGATCTATTTTCCATATTCATAAAAATTTGGAGAATCCTCTATAATGTGTGTATGCATGTCCTTATCATCCTCTAATTGATAGTCATAAATAGGTCCTTAGTTGTGGTAAAGGTGAGGTGAGCATCAATGACTAGAAATATCACCCTCAATACTATATGAAAATGGATTACTATTATGCATTAATGTTTGTGTTAAGGAACTAACTGACTATGAAGTCTCCACCTTGTTACTCTCCTTCACAATGGAAGAGATCATCACATGTTGAATGTTTGACCTAGCAAGGGGTTTTGATACACGATCCTGGGCATGACATGCTCCCTCCCTATATTGTGTAGAGAATTTTCCTTTACCCTAAAAATATTGTATGCAAAAATAATTTGGGATCTCATTGAAGACAAAATTACAATACAGTTTCCTTAAGAATATTGTGTTACCTCATTGTTGTTTCATAGGGGATGGTAAAAAACCATCCATCACTTATCCCATTTTTTCTTTTCTTCATTGATGTTGGCACCAATGAATAGGGATCTCTTAATTTTTTTGTATGAGTGTGTATTTGTTCTCAAATCAATAAATAATGCATACAAATTAAATTTCATTCTTTTTCTATTTTACTTCTTTATATGATATTTTAGTAGGGTATAATTGCCATGTGTTATCCCTATGATTGGACCATATATTAATTTGGCCACAAATGGAATCTATATGAGAAATGATTGATTTAATTGATGACACGAGGGATCTATAATGTGAAGTAGTTGCATTAGGATTTATAATATATCAATCAATATTTTTAGTTTATTTATGTTAGTTTCATTTTAACCTAATTAATTTTATTGCGTGTCATGAGGAGGTCTAGGGATAGGTGGAGTTTCAAGAGGATTAGGGTCTGGTTGTTGCATGATGATAATTCTGTCCACACAATTTGATGAATTAGTCTTTGGATCTATTAAGAAATTTTTAATTCCTAAAATTAAAAAGAAAGAATAAAAAAAAATGTAAAATTTTTAAATTCTCATTTAAAGCACTAAAAACCTTTAAAAATCACCCCCTAAACCTCATACACTTGTGAAATCATTCTTATAACTTGTATTTACTTGAAGATGTCACAAATATTCTCACACTTTTTGTCGGTTGTATTAGGGTTTGTTAGAAATGGGGTTAGGCTAAAATGAGATTAACCTCTTTTTTTAATAGAGAAATAATGCAATCGCTTTATAATGTGCTCATGTTTTACTTTTCATAGCTGAAAAAGTGGTTGTCACCACTTTTTGATCCCCCATATTTGTTCACATGCCCAAAAGACACCATAAAAAACTATGGAAAAAGTTAAGAAATTTGTATCAAACAAAGTCCCTTATTAATGAAGGTTTTCTTTGGAATTAGTATTTTTCAACTATGGGCACAATGATGAATCCATTATAAAGCCTTCAATTTCCTTCAAGTTTTTCATGAGCCAAAAAGTGTCAATTTATGTTAATATGGATAAAGAGTATTAGTACATTACCTTGCTAATTGTTTCGCCAAATTCATGGGACAACCTTGTGATGGAAACTAATAGTACCATATATAGGTTAAAGATCAAGAAGGTGGTTGAAGCCTTGTTTTCATAAGAAATGAGATAGAAAAATTATGAACTCATTAAGTATGTGGTTATTATTAGAGGCCATTTGATGGAAAAAGGAAATAACACATGTCAAAATATACAGAGAAGGCCTAGGTTGAAGATTTGGAACTATGGAGAGCATAGACACATTAAAAGATAAGAGAATGAAAGTCTAAGAAGGTTGAAAAAGAGAAATAAAATATAATTGATGAGACTCCTATGGAATAAAATTCATCTAGAGAATAAGGTAGATACATGTTTATGTCATCATTATGTATGCATTTAATGAAACATAATTGATTAGTTTAGGAGCATATTGTCACATGACTTATCAGAAGGTGTGCTTCCTTAAATTTGAGAGTTTTAATGGAGATAATTTCTTATTAGGGGAAAAATATACTCATAAGATCATAGGTTGGGATAAGGTCAAACTATGCTTGGGGATGGGAGGATGGAATAAATCTTTAAAGTTTTCCGTGTTCTTGGATTACCTAGAAATTTGATTTTTGTTAGCAAGATTAATGATATAGGTGTGCATGTAGGTTTTGCGAAGAAGAGTTGTATTATGTTAAGAGGAAGTAAAGTACTAGAATTAGGGGTTTGGATGGGATTCTATACAAGCTATATGTTAGCATTTCTAGTCATTATTTTCTTATTAAGAGGAAATTTGTTGGTTGAGAGTTGATGTATCAACTTGAGTGCTAGGTCTAAGGGTATTGGGATGTGAACCATGGTGCTATAGAGAACTCTAGTGTAGAGGAAATATTTGATAGTTATATGTTTGGTTAAGAGTCCATTAGTTTAAAATAAATGTTTTAGGTTGATTCTAAGAATATTCATGTTGTTGAAGATGGAAAATTTTGATGCATTACAAGGGATGCTAGTAATTAATAAGAGATATTGTTGATAAAGGAATTCAAGTCTGTTTATTATTACTTCCCATATATCATTTTATAATAAATGCAAAAGTGGGAGAATTATAGGATATGTTTGTTGCATGGCTTGAAAATCAATTCAATAATTTTTAAATATTATTTTAATGTTAGAAATCTAGCTAGGCATAGCAATATTTTAATATTATTATAAATGTTGTATCATCTTGGAATAATACACAAACCTTTGAAGAATCCATGAAACACTTATATACCACCTAGACAATATTTTATAGCACTTATAAGAGGTGTCTAAGAGCATATATGATGCATGAGTTACATTGTAAGAGCATTTATAATGGGAGTTACATAAGGACATTGAACATACATTTTTGATTGGCTAGTAATAGTTGTAAGAACATGTTATAAATGAGTTCAATGCTCCAAGTTAGAGTGCCAAAGTTTACATGCTTTAATCCTTAATTATATGAGTTAAGGAATACCAAGTGGTATGTTGGAATTGTTTAGACAAAGTTGGATTCCTAGATTGGGACCATGATTTTTAGCCCATATTTTGTTTACCCAATGCTAGTTTGTGATTTATAAACTCTATAATAAAAAAGGCTTGGGATTGTACTTCATATGGTTTTATGAAATGTTTTAAAAATTATTTTATGGTACCAAAATGATTATAGGTTGAAGAGAAAATCATAAGTGCATCAAGGATAATTTCTCTATGTGCATGTGTTGATAGGAAGAGATTCTCTAAAGTCTATGTTGCTAGATTCAATAGTGGGTGAAAATTTCTTATTTACCACATTGTAAATCTTATTTATATATTGTAATCACATGAATTTAATTGATAAAATATTATAGTGGTACTATTATTGCTAGTTTTCATTGTAAGTTTTCCCAAAGTAAATTTGGTGTTCTTGTGTTGTTTCATTATTTCCATTATGTTTATATTTTCTTGCATTGTTAGATCTATAATTATTCAATACTACTCTATTTGAGATTATCAACATTTGATTTCATATATAAGTACATTATTAGGGTTATTTATCAAATCATAGAGGTTAAACCATGTTGCAAAGACCCTAATAGTACTATAGTGATAAATACTTGTTGCAATAACTACAACTAAAAATTTCCTATAGAGACTTGTGTTGTATTAGTTGAGATGTCCTAGAAAATGAGGAAGAATAAACTCATCCAAAAGATATGCCCCTTGAGTTGGTTATTTATTAAGGTGTAAATCATATCAAAGATTAGAATATGATATAGATTAGTGAATGCAAGGGATACACACACACACACAAGAAAGGCATTAGAGAGATAGAGTAGGAAATAATTGTGTCTATGTGAATGTACCATAGGGGAGGAATTGACAAGATTGTGAGGATATGATTTTTTCAACCATCGAGAAAATAATAAATTTAAAACAACACTAGTTATTTTTGGAAAAAGTATGCTTGAATGTTTATGCTATGTCTTATTAGAGGCCTAAAAATATATGGGAAGGGGATGACCTTGAACTAACATGACTGGAAAAAAAAATCAGACGTAATGATTAAGTTAGATAAAATAGGGATGAATATATATAAGAAAAGAATGTAAAAAAGGATATTAGTAAAATTGAGATGAAACTAGAGGGATAAAGAAAAAGAAAAAGAAAGAGAGATAAAGAGTTGTAGTGTAGGAAAATGCATACCTTTGCATTTTCACACTTGTTCGGGTTTGCCTTGTTTTATTTATCCTTATTTATGTCTTAATTGGTCCTATTTTACATCCACAAGCCTAATAAATTGTATCTTTTTATGGCTAATATTGACAAACATCAAAGGATAAATGATAATTTACTGATTTTGGGTGGGTGTCCTTGATTTTTGGATTGGGACTAAAATGCCACCTAGGGAATCTTTGTCCTCCAAAGGTCTTGGGAACCTGATTTAAAGGCACCTTAAATGGGCCCCTTTTTGGAGTCTGTGCCCCGAGTTTCAAGCCTTGGGACTAAGACACCACCTAGGGCATCTTAGTCCTCCTCAAGTTATTTTCGGGATTTAATTTCAAATCTTGGTGGGATTTAGTCTCCTTTAGTTAATGAATTCATATGTTGGCTTGGTGTGGTGTAATTTCAAGATATTAAGCATGGATAAGTATAAATACAAGGTTCTTTTCATTCATTTTCATCCTAGCAACTTGAGTATTCATGCATTATAACAAGTTTGTGATCAAGAGAGCATTCAAGAGTAGTTCATCAAGCATTTGGAGCCATCACCAAGATTCAAGCATCATGTCAAAGATATTCTTGCATCATGTGTATTTTTGTGCTAACATTTGTGATGTACGGTTTTTGAATCAAGCAAGAAATTCAAGTCAAGATCTATCAAGCATTCTTTCAATTCAAGATCTATACTCAAGCTAGCCACTTCACACAAGTTTGTAGATTTCATAACAAGGGTTTGGTGAGTTAAAACATAGCACTTTATTCATTCATCATTTCCTTTCATTATTCCATTTAATTCCAAGGTTTAATTACCAACAAGGGGTTTGACCAAGGCAAACCCCCATTTACTAACAATCAACGAGTTTTTCCTCCCTCAAGTGTTTTTGTGTTCATAGATTTAAGTTGAAGATCATTTGAAGTACAAAGTTGCAAAGTTGTCATCTTCACAGAAAGTCACCTACAAGCTACATTTGGGAGTTTCAGGATCTGAAATATGAGAAGAAGAAGTTACAGACATTGAGCCTTAGGATCATCTTTCGAAATTGCAAAAAATTATATTGGGACTAAGAAGACAGTACAAACATCTTAGTCCTCTTGGAGGTATTTTTTAGAGATTCCTTCAGATCTAGTTCCGACATCCAAAGATTTCGTGTTTCCCCTAAAAAATAGCAGTGGGAATAAGAAGATAGTAAGGGCATCTTAGTCCTCCTCAGAACATTTTGATAAGATTTTTGCATTTGTAGAATCCTTATCACATTTCCAGACTTCCCAGGTACATACATCCTAACTTGCTATTACTTAATTTTGTCATTTGCACTCATTATTTGGCTTGCATTACTAGGTTTTGTTAGTTGAATATCAAGTTTCCTTTTTTCAAGCTTTTGGTTGGTGGTGAACCCTTCAAAGCCTAAGGAATCTTCCTAGGTCTCCCTTGTTGAGAATTGACTTACCTTTGTGTTGATAGTCAATCCACTTTGGGATTCTAGGTTTCCTTGAATGAACCATCCCCCTATTGGGAAAAATCCAAGATTAGGGACCCCTTCCTATCATCATTTTCCCAACGGTTCAAGAGTAAAATTACACAAAAAGAAAGTTTGAAAAAAGATTTAAAAGAAAAAGAAAACATAAATAGAAAACTTGAATGAAGATGAACTACAAAATAATGTGAAAAATAACTGAGATGCACCTAATATAAAAGTAATATAAACATAATGGAACAATATGAAAGAATAATCATGGGGCTAATATGTGAGATAAATGGTGAAATAATGATCAAAATTATTAAATAATTTTGATCAAGGTAGTTCTTTTAAGATATCCATAGCATAAAGTAGGTCTTTAGGATATCCATAGCATAAAGGAGCTAGAGACAACATATCATAATGTAAGCAAGGTATGCCAACAAATTTCTTTAATGTGTTTCCTATAATTTTATTTATACTTTTTAGATAGACTAATACACAACAAGTATCTGATGCAATGAATTCTATCATATTATCGTCCCATTGCATGGGCCTTCCACGTGTCACCTTCATTTTTCACATTTCTTTATGTTGACCTCTAAAACTTGTAATGGTTTGTCTATCCTTGTTGATAAAATAATGAGCCGCATAAAAATTGTTCCCTAGTTGTACTGTCTCTTAAGAAAAATGAATAATAGGTAGGTTCCTTGTGCTGGCATTTGTTTATGATCATATGAACTACTACATAGCTGTTTGACTGTATACCAGTTGTATCTTATCTTGTAAGACTGTTCTTCTTCTATATTCTATACACTGTAAATCTCTAAATAAGCTTAATAAATGAATAAAAAATCATTCATTTGTTACTAATTACCATTTAGAAGTTCCACGCGTAATGCTTTAGCAAGAATATGTTATATTAAAACATGTAGGAGTGATTCCAATAATTTCCAAAATAGTAGCTAATGTTGAGTCTATTGCAAGAAGAAAGTGTGCAATTAGTTTCTATATCTAATATATTATTTGACTGTTTTTTGGAACATATGTTTTTTAAATATCATTTGGTTTAGAGAGGGGAAACATCTATTCAGTCCCCAGAATGCATTTTTGATCATATTTATTAATTAATTCAAAATTATAATATAATAGATTTTTTATTTTCATTTAATTAATAAATACAGTAAAAAATGTATTCTTGAGACTGAATAGACAATAGTTAAGGAGACTATGGTAATAATATAAGAATATTTTAAGCTACTACAAACTTTTGGTCAATGTGTTGGCGCTTTAGTATCTTCAAGTTGTGCTCACATGCTTGATCAAACATACTTTGATCATACTCATAATCTTTGTGCTGCACTATTCTACTCCTATATTGGGATTTGGAAGGATTGTAGTCTTATAAAATGTTGGCTCAAGGAAGAGTTGTGCTTATCTAATGTGCATCTTTCCTCTAAATATTTAATCATTATGTATTTTTTCCAATGTACCTATTTTTCTATATTGGCCACTCGAGAGTCCATTTTTTTTCCACCAACCATATCTCTTATTATTGTACTCATAATTATTTAGTGTGAGTTAGGTTGATTAAGGCTTCTATTTCATCTAAATAATTAAATGGTGATGGGTATCTAGAGATTTGTGTGTTAAGTATTTTATTGATATATTATTGATTGTTATAATATGTGATGTATCGTTTAATATGTTGATTCAAAGTTGATACTAGTGATTTTCATTTTTTTAGTATTTTAGTCCATTTTATTTACTAATTACAAGTACATTTTAAAATTTATAATTCAAATTGAATTCTATGATGAAGATGATAAATGAAATTTTAAAAAAATATTTATCAAAGTTATGTTTTTGGTTTAATTATTTTGTTTTAATATTTGTTACATTATTAGAATTTGAGTACTAAAAACATAAAGGCTAGTTACAATATGTGGTGCTAGGACACTAATAATCCATAGAGAACAACTATCTAGCACAAAATACCAACAATCACCACATCATAGTCTTACAAAAGTATTCAACAAAAAAACAATTCATTAACAATCCAAGAGTTGATCCCAACAACACTTTTGGTTGTTGTCATTTTCATAGTAATCACTCTCAAAGATACTATTAGGAGGATTAACACAATCCTCCTCAACTAGATCTTTGACCACTAATATGTGATAGAAAAAATGCTTAGTTCCTCTACTAAACTCTAGGATATCCTTCTCTTTTTCAAGCATTGTAACATATTTTTTCTTCATATACTCTCTAAGAGTATGAAGCTCTTTATCATCAATATTGTCTCTTCCTTGAGGAAATAATTTGGCACTAATTATTTCATTTTTTTGAACTCTCAACATTACCCTCTTTGAATAAAATCTAGAACCTGCTCTTAGGAATTTCCATGATGAGAGAAACTTGCAATGCAATATTAAAAATTGTGAGCTCATAAACAAAGTCAATATGGTTTCATTTTTTCCTTGAAAAATATACTCATTCCTTGCTTTCTAGATAAGCTATAAAATCTCACAAGTAATAAGATACCAAGATTGATTAAGGTGAACAACAAATTTTCTATCATGACCAAATAAAAATTCAAACCAACAAAAACCATCCTTTTTTCCCTAATTTGGTTGCTTACCCAAAATTAAATACCAAAGTTTAAGAACAAAATCCTGAAAATTATTTTTTAATGAATGTATGGGTAGAAATGGTCTTGGATTAATTAATTACTAATAATAAATTATTAATTATTGGAGCTCTATAAAATTGCACATGGCTCAAAGGGTGGGGTCATGGGATGATGATGCAGGGAAGGATGCTCCTCTTCGTTCTCCTCCTTGCAATGAATTGTAGGAACCTTCACACTGGAGAAACACTAGGAATCATGGGGTCATGGAACACTAGAAGCAAGATACAGGTGAAGCTGAAAATCCTAGGTTTCGACTGGCTTTGTGGGAGAATCAATGATGATTCACTGCACCTAGAAGGAGGGAAGCCAACTAGAGGACCTCAAAGAAGCACCAAGAGTGATTGAGACAAGGGTAATCAATGTGGAGGAGCAATCAAGCAAGATGGATGAAATCAACAAAGGAGGGAAATTAGAATTAGAGGGATCAAAAAGGAAGGTATGGTTGATTTAGGAAAAATCATCAATCAAAGATGGAGAGTGGTAGTGAATCAAAAAAAATGAAAGATCCAAGAGAAAGAATGTGTTTGTTTTTCATAAGAAGGAATGCGATTTATCTATATTAGAAGGGGTGTAGTCTCTTACTTAGGAAAGAAAACAACAAGCATTGGAATATGGGGAGTTGGATCCAGCAGAAGAGTGGAAAATAGAGCTTCAGAGACAAGGAACCAAGCCATCCAAAATAGTGTAGGTCATTAAATAGTAAGGTGACGGTAGTATCAAACAAGGCCCTTCAATTGTCAAAAGAGCATATGAGAGAGAGGGAATTTTTTTCAAAGTGGTATGGCAAAGGCTACACCAAAAACACAATCCTAGATTGGTGTTTTGAATGTTGGGGGAAAGAGGTAAGTGTAAGATTCCTACCTAATTATTTTTTGTTTATCCTTTTCTCCTCAAAAGTGTTAAAGATAGACATCTTGAATGAAAAATACTACTGGATGGATGGAGTGGGATTCTATATTAAAAACTAGGAGCCTAATTTCAATCCATTCAAGCATGAAATGAAAAAGTAATATGGTAGGTGAAATTGAATAGTTTTCCAAGTGAATTCTAGGATAGAGAGATTCTAGTCAGCCTATGTGGGAAACTGCTATCTTTCATTTGTTTAGATGAAGAGGCATCTTTGACTGTCATCGACACAATTCAAAGAATTTGCATTGAAATAAACCGAAATAGAACCATTGGATGAGATAGAAATAATAATGGAGGATGGGATATGAGTACACAAAATTAAATTGAACTCCATACCAACATGTAGAGTGGTAGTCTATAAAAGAGGAAGGACTTGGGTAAGTCACAAAGGGACACCTTTGGGGAAAACAACTTGGGGGCTAGGGACACTCCCAAAGTAGTTGTTCTAGCAATAGCCAACAAAGCATCAATGAATCATTCTAGGGAAGGATCGTTTCAAGGTTATAAAGATGATCCTATTGTTGGTGGATTGATACCAATGCTTGACAAGACAACTGAGCCCACAACTATAGCTGAGGCTAATGAAATACCTGTCCTAGAAGATGTTGAAGAGACAAGACAAGTGATGGATGAATTGGAAGATATTCTGAAGGCAGGATGTCAATTGTTGGGCATCATAGGGCCCTTGGAATAGGATGAGTTTTGGGAAATAAAGAAAACTAAAGTGGATCCAAAAGGAAAAGAACTTCTCAAAGATGGGGAGCAACAAATAAACTTGGAAGAGGAAAAGGAGCTAGAAGGAGAAAATCAAATGGTGGTTGATGGTGTCCTAGAGGCTGAAGAGTCAAAATTGCAGCCCAAAGAAGCCTGCATTCAAAATTTGAGGAAGATAGGTATCAAGTAGAGGGATGTGGGAAACAAATCTCTAGATTGTAGACAAAGAAAGAAGTTAGGCAAGAAAACAAGCTATGAAAAGAGGAATGAGGATGGTGAGGCTAAAGGCCAATTCAACATCACCACAATGATTCTAAGATTTGGGAAGGGCATTACCCTTCTTGGGGAACAATGAGTGTCCTTTCATGGAATGTTAGGGGCTTAAATTCCCCTAAGCCCCTAACAAAAAGCACCTAGTAAGGCACTTCATGGAGATATCAACAGCTGGTATTCTCATGATTCAAGAATCCAAAATGAAGAAAGAGGATGTTGAAATGTTTAAGAGGAATTGGAAACTATGATGTATGGAAATAGTTGATGCAGGAGCATCCACTGGTGTAAGGGCAATCTTGCATCACCCAAAAATAGTTAAATTTCAAGTTTCTCAGTTTTAAGATGTTTTTACATTTTTGGATCCTTTTTCATCAATATGAAATTCTCAATTTACGGTTTTTATTTTCTATTCCTAGGTTGAAAGATATTACAGTTTTAGTTTCCCAGATTTGCACCTGAAAATCTTCCGAGTTGGATTTGAGGCACTTAGAGCTTGTAGGAAAATCAGCGTAGCAAAATTCAAGCGCATTATTGACTTCGAGACCTTTCCAACGGTTCAAATGGTTCGCGAATCGGAGCCCCAAATCAAAAGTTATGGCCCCGGGAAGTTGGTGCACTTTCTAGAAGATACAATTGCAAATGTTCTTTTGAAATTTGAACTTCAAGTTGTAATTTTCGGTGCCAAACTGCCTAAACTCAAATTTTAATGTTGTTTTGGCTCCAAACTAAAGAGGAGCTCTATTTATGGGCGAGTTTCTAATATTTTTGGGTAACTTTTTGGGGACAAGCTCGCATATTGCGAAAGGGTTATTCTGTAGCTTTATGTAGCTTGCATGTGTTGTAGAACTTGGGGATTTGAGATCCTCTGCATGTAAGAAGCTCCATTTTCTGAATAATAAAATTATTCTCTTGTTTGTGGGTTATTTTCTGTGTCTTGGGTTGCGCCCTCATCAAGTGGTATCATAGAGGGTTTTCTTGAGTGTGCAACAATCGCCGATCGTGAGGCGTTCTGACTGTGGTTGTGGGTTGAGGTCAAGAAGGATGCCTCCAAGAGTGATGCCTGGTAGGCGTGGTGGTGCCAGAGGTGGTCGAGGTGGCAGAAATTCTGGTGGAAGAGATGCACTGGCAGCCCTCCAGAGACAGTTGATGCGTTACAAGAGCGGTTGAGAAGAGGGTTAAACCCGAGGGAAAGTGAGGATGAAGGAGAGGAAGAAGGTTTAGATGTAGAAGAGGAAGAAGAAGCAATTGATCAAGACCAAATGCAGCTAATAAGGGCCATTTTGAAGATCAATAAAATACCCAGAGTAGAAGTCCCCAGTTATTCCAGAAGTCTGAACCTGGAAGAGTTGATCGACTAGATCAACGAGCTAGAAGAATATTTTGAATATGAGGAAATAGAGGACCCAGATGGGGTTAAGTTTGCAAAAATGAAGCTGAAGGGCCATGCCAGTATTTGATGGAAAGAGGTCCAATTGGAAATAAATTGAAAAGGAAAAGTCAAGATCACCAGATGGGATCGCATGGTAGAGAAATTGAAGAAGCAGTTCATACCAGTGGACTACGAGTTAGATCTGTTGAAGCAAGGAAGTAGATCTATGAAAGAATTTACTAAAGATTTTCATAAGATAGTCATCAGAATGGGTCACACAGAGGCCAATAAGGAGAAGGTAGCCTAATATCTTAATGGGTTACGACTGAGCATTCAGGAGGAGTTAAGCCTAGTCAGAATGACCACCATTGAGGATGTGTATTAG